>BMAO01024316.1:0-88080 GCA_019973975.1 Trichonephila clavata | reverse complement strand
GTGATTAAAATTCAGGAATATAATTCAAGAAATCACTACCATGGATTTTTTTTGTCCACATAGGAATTATATATATCACTGATTATCTATATGCTATTTGGTAGTGATGTTCCTTTTTGGACATTTGTGCTGGCTCAAAGTGCCTATTTGGCTGGACGGGAAAAAAACAAGTGTTAAAGAGGGTATCAGAGAAACAAGAGGGAGGATAGCACATTGTCGCAAGCTTTTAGATTGATATGTATACTAATTATTTTGCTAAGACACAGATAATGTATATAATGAAAGTACTTTCAATAAAGATATACCTTAATGGGTTATCAATTCCCATCAATGTATTCTATATAAGAATATTATAATATTATATACAAAAACCTATGGTGAAAAAAACTCAAATATATGCACTTACTGGAAGTCTTTCAGTATAGTCTTTACAGATTCGTAATAACTTAATTAAAGAAATATTCCTAAATTTATCCAATTTCCAACAAACAATATTCTTTGAAAATTTCAAAATAGCTTTCAAATAACCAATTCAATGTATTAAATAAAATTATTTTGTTTTAACAAAATTACGCATTTGCTCTTTAATACGTTGGAATCCTTTTGTATCATCAAATAATGAATTAAAATTGCATTTTTTTCTATCATTGAATACTGATATAATACATAAGTAAAAATATGTGTTTTTCATGTTATTAATTTGCGTTTGAAAAATGGAAGCATTTTAAAAGGGTTGTGCATTGTTGTTGAAATAACAAAAAAAAAATTTTTTGCTTATGGATACACAAGCACCTATATTGTATGAAGAGAAAACTGTTACAATAATACTCAATTACACAATCTGAAATATATGAATTAAAAGTAGTAATATTATTTCATTTATTGTTTATTCAGATAAAACTTTAATTATTCAGTTTTTTTTTGAATTAAATAGTATTCAATTAAAATTTTTGGATGTTGATCTTTAAGTTATTTTTTGTTAATTGAATTACAAAATATATTGGGTGGGGGGAACTAAATGCTTTCAATGAGTGTATGATAACAACTTAGATTTACGTAAGTGCAAAAGAAAATATATATGTTTAATTACAGCATAATCACATTAACAATTTATATACAAAAAAATGAATAGTTGAGAAAAACATTTCCACTGTATTTCAAACATAATTTAATATTGTTATACAATTTAAATTGAATTGAGGAAACAAATATATATATATACAGGGTGTCTGAACAATGAACGTCAAGAAGAAATGGAAAAATATTTAGTTCATTGGAATATTACAAAATTTTTCCGTTTTATTTTCAAATTTATTGCTTAATTTGAGATACGATCTTTTATAAACGAAGTCATTACAAAAAATGACAACAATTGTTTCGGATAAAGGGTAGCAAATGTTGTACTATTTAAGAATCTTAACTGAATGGGTTATCTTTGATATAAAAATTGTCTACGAAACAATGAATTTTTTTATGGAGAGTGAAAGTTAGGTAGCATCATTTTCTCAATTGCAACTCAAACGAAGAACATTTATTCTAAATGAAAATGTAAAGGTTTCTGCCCAACTTTTGATGCTTATGACTTTAGTGAAAAATTAAGAAATCTGTGGTTACAGTACTTATCTCTGGGGTGCTACTTTTGTCTCCAAAGTTGAAAATATAAAGATTTTTCGATAAGTATAATTCTTTGAGTTACAGTTCAATCATTCGATTCCTTTACGCATTATTTATAAATAAATGAGCTTTCAAAGAATGTAAAATGTTTAACATATAATCATAATTTTAAAAGTAATAAGCATATGGAAATGAGAATCATTTTTGTAAGAAATATTAAGTAAACTTTACGTTGCGCTTGATATTTCCAAAACAGAAAACCTTTGATGTATAAAATTTATTGAATTACTATCTGTATACCCGTTTTTCGAAAGGGGGGATTGAAAAATAAAAGAGATTAAAGATAAAGAAGATTTTAGTGCGCTAATTTAAGCGAAATGCAAATTAAAGAGAAAACATATCTCTCTAACTTTTAGCATATCAAAGTCAATAAAAATTGTTTGCCAAATTTTAAATCTGTAAGTCTAATATATCAGAAAAATTTATTCTTTTATTTATAACGCATCTGTAACCATGTTGTAGGTCGACTTTTGTAAACACCTCTCCAAACAGAGCTCTGTTCAGCAAAGCTAACACTTTCCTAAATTTCAAAGTTTTAGGCTTAGTAGTTCTTAAAAGAATTTTTAATATAAAACACCTCGTAAAACCATGGGTGAGGATCGATTTTCGTAACACGCATATAAAAATGGAATACTTATCTGTAAAGTCCCTTTAACTTCTCGCAATAACTCTTAGGGTCTACTTTTTTAAAAACCCTTAGTTAGCAGATCTTTACTCCAGGATAGGAATATACCTGCTAAATTTCAGTTCTATAGTATAATAGTCTGAAAGCGGGAAAAACTGTCGTAATGCCAGTTTAAACTCTCATAGGGTAAATTTCATAAAAAAATACCTGTTTTGAGGTGGTTCACTACTCCATGAACCTCCAAATTTCAAATTTGGAAATCTGATTGTTAAGAAAACTGAATATTTAAATTTAACAGCACTTAACCCCTCGCAACCCCTCCCCTTCTGGCTGTCGATTTTCGTAAAACCCTTTCTTAGCGGATATCTACTTCTTGAAAGGAACATGCCTTCTAAAATTGAAGTTTGTAGATCTTTCAAAAGCATAATATTTAACTCCTTGCAACCCCACAACCCTTCTTGGGGGTCTTTTTTTCGCGAAACCTCTTTTGTAGCCGATGTCTACTCTATGAAAGGGTGTCCACACCATGCCGGGCATATTTCAAGTTTGTAGATCTAATAGTTCTAAAACGGGGCTATCTTTTATCTATAAAAACCCCTTTAACCCCTGATAACCCTCTTAAAGGTCAACTTCCATAAAAATTTATTTTGAAACGATTCTTTACTCTATGAAAGGAATATACAATTTAACATATTTAGGAATATTAGGTGAATTACCGGAATATTTTTCTATAACGGCACTTACCCCTCGAAACATCCTTCCCTTGGTTATTAATTGACGCAAAACCCTTTCTTAAGGGATCTCTACTTCATTAAAGGAACATCCTTGCTAGCTTTCAAGTCTGCATGCCTATTAATTCAAAAATGGTACTCCCTTTTATCGTCCCTTTTCACCCTTCGACATCTTTGGGGGTTTAGTTTTAAAAAAAAAAACCCTTTCTTATCCAACCTCCACTCCATGGAAGGAACACACCTACCAAATTGCAAGTCTATAGGCCTGTTAGTTCTGGAGATATCGTGATGATTGAATGAGCTGCTTTTCTCCTATATATGGAGAAATAAAATGTGTCAAACACTTTAAAAACCCTACCTAATTTTAGTATAATTATATATTTTTGATTCAAAACGTTTAAAAATATTGCAATTTAAAAAATCTATTTTTTTAATTTTTAAAAAGTATTAATTATTATTCCATTTATATTAAAAAGGCGAGTATATATATATATATATATATACAAACGTAACTTTTTTAAGGTATCCGAACACGTTCGGAGTACTTTTAACAAAATAGCATACTAAAACATAAATGCTCTTTTAGGACTCAATACCAATAAATATTACAATTTAACTATCAAAATTTAAAATGAATTACCTGAATTTTACAAAAAATCAGAATTATAAGTGAAATTTTAGTAATATTTTTGAAAAACTTCAAAAGCAGTTAGAGAAAAAAGTAATAAACATATATTAGTAAAAGTATTACGAAATTTCATTGTCACTAAATGTTTTAAGAATATTTATGATATTACAATATTTATCTCTTGAGGCTTCACAAAGATCCTAGTGACAAGACCATCTGGTCTCACTTAAACTTTTTAAGGTAAATTTCACAGTTTAAGTTCACGATTTAGAAGTTTCTACCTGCAGGTCGAAGTAGAAAAGAAAACATATTTGTTACACTAAACCAAAGAAGTTAACGATTTCAGTTGCAACCTTAAATGATTGTGCACAACTAGATTAAGAGAATGTGCAGCACACGGCACATAATTATCGATTTTATTTGTTTTCTTTTAGAAGAGTTTGCACACCATTATATGGACCGGACATATTGGCAGCGTTGTCATATGACTGTCCCCTACAATTATCCAATAGCAGTCCATTTGTTTCTAAAAATTCTTGTAGATAATTAAATATAAACCTGTGTGACTAATAATCTTAATTAATGAGACACATCTTTCATACATTTCCCCCCGAAAACATTATCGTAGTATAATAGCAAGTTAGTAATTGTGAGACAAATCTGCTGTTGAATCCATCACGATTGTATAGTACTTTGTATCATTGTTATCTTTATATATTAAAATTACGTGTCACAGTGTTTGCCCGCGATGGACTCCAAAACTACTCAACTGATCATAATATAATTTTGCATTCTGTGTGTCATTTTGTCCAACTTAAGACATAGGATAGTTTTTATTTCAATTAATGACGCCATAATTTTTTTATTGCCGGAAATGTGAAGAATCCGGAAAACACATTGCCAGATTCCCGTAAGGGAATAATCGCAAAATATGGCAAGCTCATGTGTCTGTGGAAGCAGATATTGCAAACCAAAAAGCACGAAAATTAAGTGCCAGGCATATTTTGGGATGTGGAAACCGATTTTTGAGTCAATTTCCAAAAATAACTGTAACTTTGCCGGATAAAGCCGGCCGACCGTATTTTAGACACACCATAACAGGGGCTTATATTAAAACCCTTGAATCGTGAAAACTTGAACCCTGGCGTATTTCAAAATGGATAATCCGAATCTTATATCCAATCTGAGAAATAACTGTAACTTTACCGGATAATTCAGGACGACCATTTATTACGGAAACCGTGGCAGGAGCTTATCCTTAATGTCTTGGTGCGGGAAAAGTGGGTTTCTATTGTAATTCGGGATGGTGAACGAGAGTTTGAAATCGAATTTTAGAAATTCCTGTAACTTTGCCAGATAATGCCGGATGACCCAGATGTCCCTTCCAGGGACGGAACTTGCCGGCTCAGGGACACAAAAGTAATCGCCAGTTGTATCTAGGGGCGGGAAACGATAATTTGAAATCATATTTCAGAAACTCCTCTAAACTTGCCGGATATTGTCTGATTTAGGAGAAAAGGCATATGACTCGAGTCCCGCGTCCAGATTTTCATTTTCTCTAGTGACTGAACTTGCTCGCACTGAAGCATCAAAAGTCAGCTCAGTGTGCATTTCGGAGTGTAAAATGAGAATCTGAAATTGAATTTTAGGAGTTTAGATAACTTTGCCGGATAATGCCAGTCGACCGTATTTTAGACACACCGTAGTAGGGGCTTGCCTTAAAAGCCTTGGATTGTGAAAAACTTGGTTCCTGATGAATTTCAAAACGGATAATCCGAATCTGAGATATTCAATCTGAGAAATAACAGTAACTTTGCCGGATAGTTCAGGATGAACGTCTTTTACGCAAACCGGGGCAGGAGCTCACCCTTAAAGTCTTGGAGCGGGAAAAGTGTATTCCTAGTGTAATTTGAGATGGTTTAAGCGAGCCTGAAATCGAAATATAGAAATTCCTGTATTTTTACCAGATAATGCCTGGGGATCGGAATATTCTCGGACAGCAGTACCAGCCTAACTTGCCGACATAGAGACGCAAAAAATGGGTCTTGATTGCCAATTTGAATATTGTCAGTCCAATTCAAGACAATCTCATATCTACTTCAAATAATGCCAGACGAAAGTATTTTGCACGAACTGTGACAGGGGCTTGCTTTAAAATTCCTGAGGAGAGAGAAATGCTTTTCTGGTGTTTTTCTGAAAGGGAAACAAGAATAATCAGAAATCGGATTTTAGAAACTCCCGTAACTTTGCCGGATAATTCCGGCAGACCGTAATGTACCCCTTCAAATACGGAACTTACAGGAGCAGGGGCGTCGAAACTGGGCACCTGGTTGGAAACGATGATCTGGATACGGATTTCAAAAGCTTCCGTAAATTTTCTGGATATTGCTGGAATGAGGTCAAATGGCTTTGCATTCAAGTTCCACACCTCAAGATTTTCATTCCCTATAGCAACTAAACTTTCAGGTGCAGTCGTGCGAAAATATGATTGCAATAGGAAATTGCAAATTCAAACATTGTTGTCACTATTTTAGATGGTGGAAAAACTGCACATTCCTCATCAACTGCCATTGGATATTTATAAAATAAAAGATGCAATGTGTACCATTGAAAAAAGTGTGGATTGGCTACAATATTGCAAATGAATTTAATCATGATCAGGGATCAGGGATAAGTGTACCATGACCCATAAACATTCACTCAAAGCCTTACATAGAACTTTACAAGATTTAAATGGCAACGAGAGAATATTCGGTGTTGCTGTTGTATTACTGTCTGGTGATTTCCGAGAGACATTAACAGCCTTTTCACGCTCTACTTTTGCTCACGAGATTAACGCCTGTTTAAAACTATCATTTTTAAGGCGAAACATGAAAACACTTCGACTGACCATAAACACGCGAGTACATTTGAAAGTGGATCAATCTGAGCAAATATTTTCTAACCAACTACTGAATATTGGAAACGGTGAAGTAAAACTTCATCCCAATACATAATGCAGGAAATAATCACGCGATTTCTGTAATGTTCTTTAGGCAAAAAGGAACTGATTGAGAGTGTTTTTCCGGATATACTGTATAATTATCTAGATAATTATTGCCTCTGTAATCTAGTTACTTAATCAGAAAAATGTTGATATTGTGATGAAATAAACTTCCAGACACAGGGTTGTTGCCAGTTTTTCCAACGCCTTTTAAAGCAATCGACACTATTGTTGATGAAAACAAAACCGTAAATTTTCCAACCGAGTAGATGTTCTCTAGATGTATCAGGAATGTCACCACATAATCTTCGGTTGGTTCCTTGGTTATTATCCGCGTAACTTAAATTCACCTAGATAATTCAACGGTGCACGTTTGATCATCAAAAGAATTATACCGGGAACTTCTTGAAGCAAACATTTTGACTGTAAAGTTTAAACAAAAATTCGGTTCTACTACTACGGAATCTGTTGCCACGTATTCCAATGATACCGTCATAATCTCTAATACCATTCAAAAGGCTTCAATTTCCGATTCGTTTGGCTTTCGCGATGACCATAAATGAATCTGAAGCCCAAACAATATTTATTTCAAATTTGGACGTAGGAAATCCATGTTTCTCGAATGGGCAACTAGATGTTACATGCTTACTTGTGTGGAAACCGTTGAATCTATTTAAATTAGAAAAATATGGGTTACCGAAAAATATTGTGCACTGATTAGCGTTTATATTAAATTATTTATTGTTATACTTTAAAATGATAAAAATAATTTTAAAAATTTGAAAGAATTAACGTTATTTACCACATTTATAAAATTAAATCTTCATATGTTGTTGCTTAACGACTTCGTTAGTAATTCATGCATTATACTACACTCAAATAAAATATGAATGAAATGCAGAATTAAAATAATTTGTTGTTTTATACTTTATTTCAATCCTCCAAAATTATAAACGGAGATTGATTTGACTGCATTGAATAGCTTAGGATAATATTGAACTAACGTATTGAAACAAAGCCACAGCAACGCATGGCCGGGTCAGCTAGTTTATTTATAATTTTTTAATGATTTGCTTTCCCATGATCTCAACTATTTGCTCATATATTGTTTTTGATAAGTACGATATTAACGATTTTGGTCGTAATTCTCGCAGATCAATATATTCACGAATGAATGGGTCGAACTCTGCTAGCAGTTTTAGGGTACCCGTAAAATTACCATTATGAGGAGAACTAAAAACTTCCTCGGTACCTCTAAATCAGCGATACTCAACCTGTGGCCCATAGGCCGCAAGTAGCCTACTGGACCATTCTGAGCGACCCGGTCTAGGTCCATTGAAATAAAAAATTCTATTATTTAGGAATAATATATTAAAAATTTAGCGAGAAATTATATCAATCAAGCAATCAAATGTATCAATTTTGCTATCGATGTCGTGCTCGTACAAATTGTGAAATATTTTTTTTTTCTTTTTGTAATTGTAATGGTTAGTGATAATAAATAACAATGCAGTAGCGACCATTTTATAGGTGTAACTAATTATTAACTAACCCTCATGTCTAAAAAACATTTGTTGTTTCAAGACGATTGGGATCTTGACTATTTCGTAGGGAAAAAAAACATGGATCAACAACTTGTTTGATTTGATTTGTATGTTATATATAAAAATATATAATTTTGCTCGTCACTGTACTACGAAACACAAATTTTTCAATGGCTCTTATTCTTGAGGATCCATTTAAAGATTAGATAAATTGGTTTTCTTAAAAAAATATTTTGCAGGTGGTAATGTCACAAAAATGCCGAGGTAACAAAAGCATCTCATAAAATTTAATACATTATATATATTGACAAACATATGAAATTGTTAATGATAAACTTAAGAATTATTACAGAAATTGTTAGAGTGTTTCTTAAATGCTTCCGATGTACTCTTTGATGAATTCAGTTATTTGTTCAGATATTTTTTTTTATAAAATCAAAAAAATATTTGAATAAATTTGAAACAAAACTGCGCAACAAGAACAGACAGTTTATACAGATAATATTGATTTCAGTCTGTAGTTCAATAAAAACTCTTTGCTACCATCTTGCGTTTGATAAATTAATATCGGAAATAAATAAACTAAAAGTAAAAAAACTTTTTTAAGAACAAGCTTTTATTTAAACGCGCTAAAAAGAATAAAATAAACTTTTCCTTTAAAACTTTTTTTACTATCAACTTATAACGTCATTACACAATTTATATGATACCAAAGCTTGTCGCGAGATTTACCTGTGTAGATAAACAAGTAAAATAAATAACTTGACCTGATTGATTTTAATTTGCAAAAATTCAAACTAAATAAATACGAGTACTTAAATCTCGCGACAAGCTTTTATATCATATAAATTATGTAATGACGTTATAAGTTGATAGTAAAAAAGTTTTAAAGGAAAAGTTTATTTTATTCTTTTTAGCGCGTTTAAATAAAAGCTTGTTCTTAAAAAATTTTTTTTACTTTTAGTTTATTTTTTACTTTTTAGTTATCACTGGACAGGTTTCTCAGCCTGTTCAATTCAGTAAACGCTGGTTCGCCATCCCTGGTTTAGCTGAATTAATTCTGACAAAAAGGGTATTAGACTAAAAACACAATGTTTTTAAAATCCGTAATTTTTAAGCAATTTTTTCAATCTTCGTGCAGATCTTGGGTAACATTGTTCTACACACGAAAAAAAAAAGGTTTAGTGAGATTATCTTCATACATGACAAAGTTAATAAATGTTTAATTAAAATTTTGACTATTTTTGAAAAAACTTTAAGAATATAATATTTATTGGAAATATTTTGAAGAAAAGGGATATATTTTTTTATAACATATTAGAAGAAAAATTTAGTTATTTATTAAAAGACTTCAAAAGGCATTTAAATATTTGTATTAATCAATAAAATGCTTAAGATTCAAAACGCATGTTGTAATCAAAAAAGAAAGTTTTATCAAATAATGATAATTTTTTGCTGGACATTGAATATCTTCTACGTAAGAATCTATTTTTTTTAATTGCTCAGGTCATCTTTAGAAACTTGATTTTGAAAAAATAATAAACCGTTGCATTATTTTTATACAGTCAGATCTCCATGTAACGAACTTATATTTTGGGAATTTCTCTATTTTAAGAACTTTTTCCTGGAACCAAGCGCATATTACTCTTTTCTTCGTAAAACAACTCCAAATAGCGAAGTGCATTTTCTATTTAACGAAATGTTACTTCTAAGATTCGATTTTTTTCTCTCCTTATTTTTAAAATATTTCAGGTCATTTTGCAAATTATTCTCTTTTGGCACATTTTATGAATATAAAGAACCTTGAGCTGGTTTTACAATGTGCCTAACTCATCTAGAGAAACAAAATTGCCGTAATTTTTCAAACAAAAAAAACTCAAATAAAATTAACAGATTCTATTTGTAATTAAATTTAAGGACACATGTCGTAGTGTGTGTTTAGATTACTGGTGATAAAATGAGGTATATTTAAATTACTCGTAGGCTTAAAATTAGAAAATTTCTTTAAAAAATTCATTCATTTTATTATAAAATTATTTTTTTAATCGAAAATACTTTGCATTTCTAGATAATATTTTTCTCCTATTGTTTTCCTAGCGGATTCCTTTTTGATGGGTAAGATACATAAAAAATGATCTTTCCGATTCTGTAATTATTTTTTGTCTGAGTTTCATAGATTAAAGTTAGATAAATTTTTTAAAGAATTTCTTCAATACTCCATCTCAGTTTGACTTGGCAGCGTTGAGAAAGGTATACAATGTACCAATCTACTTGAAAAATAGCTCTACTTTTTTTCCAAGAAAATAGATAGAAATTTGTAAAAAAATTGCATACGTTGTGGAAATTAGATTATTTTTACGTTGTAGAAATTAGATTATTTTTACGTTGTAGAAATGTAATTATTTTTTAGACAAAGTTAATTAATACAGTCAATAGCGCAACGTTATGAAATTCCAGTTTGGCTGAAAACTAATTTTCGACGCCAACTTTTGTCATTGTTGTAACAATAACATTATTACAACAATGCAGATATATCAAAGTTGGCGCCAAAACTAATTTAATGTTTTTAATTAATATCTTTTTAATTAATTGCAATATCGGAATATAAATTGTCAAAACATGCATTGTCATCCAAACTAAACGTGTATACAAAATTTCAGCTCAATGGAGTGAAGATATCAGCTTGAAAATTTGAGTTGCAAGATTCCACCCGAACAAATTACATACATACATACATTGTAAGTTAAATAAAAGCTTGTAATAAAATATGTAAGGCTTTGTCAAAAGAAACAAAATAAAATTATTTAAGTACTTGGCAGCTTTGTTTTTTTATGACATTAGAATGCAGACACGGGGCTTGGGATCATTGAATAACGGAAATTGAAAATTTCCCCCGTAATTGGGTAAAAATTAATGAAACCTATATTTTGTGAGTTTTGTTTTATAGAGTTTGGTATAGTTTTAAAATAAGATACAAAATTATCAGATTTTATATTTTGACCAATTTTTCACATTTTAAATGTCCTTGATCTTATAGCTTACCCATGTCTATTAATCCTCATATTGCGGCCTGCGTAAAATACATGCCAGATGTATGTGGCACGGCGTAAAAAAAAGGATGAGTGCCTTTTCTCTAAATGCTAAACATCTTGTAGGCAAATACTTTACTACCGCAATAACACGTTTGAGGACATTGTGGTAATATTCTGTATCTTTTCTTAGTTGCTCCTGTAATTGTTTATCTAATAAAGACTTTTATTTTCTTTTCGTGTCCACCAAACTAACATGGAATTTTTATGTTCAGTAGAATTCTCATGATTTTCTAAACAACTTGTTACGTGTTTCCAATCAGAAAAGCCGGTTGTGTATTAAGAATTTGTTTCAGAAAAAAGTTTGCAAGTCAAACAAAAAACACTACCAATACTAGTTGAATAACAAAGCCAAAAGATCTTCCCAACACTTGGCCCTTTTTAAGTTTTTTAGTGAAATGATTATTATAGAAAATGATCTCTTTTGTTCTTTGTATTCTCTTTGCGAAACAGAATATATATTGTTTGTATCTTTATTTTGAAAGTAACTCATTTCTGTGAAGAATATAATCAATAAAATTATTACTTAGCGATTTAGGCCGCTAACCTACATGAATAATCCTAATCTTCCTACTTCGTGCCTTCATACTTAAATAATTTAGAAATGTGTATTTGTATTTACTTTTTACTTGAAATCAATAAAAAGGTACCTAAGTATGTTTTAATTTCAGGTATTATGCATAGGACACAGCACCAAATCAGTGTAATTTGTAACTTATAATTATTATTACACAAAAATAAATGGCTACAGATATAGTGCCACTACGTTTGTATAAATGCTCTATGCTCATCGGCGCCGCTCTATGATAGAGACTCTAACATAGAGTAGTTATTAATTTCCGCGTATTCGGTGGTAGGGCGGAAGAACAAAAGTAAATTGCTCTTGCTCTGAAAAATAAATTTGATATGGTATTTCGGGTATTTTATTTTTGATTTGAGTGTATTTTTTACTGGTTTATTATTGTGTTACTGTTTTGATTGTAAGCATCTCCTTTCTGTTTATCTTCAACAAGGAACGGGGGCCCCCTTGAACCCGGGGGCCCTGGGATGCAGCCCATTTAGCCCATACGTAGATCCAGCCTTGTGTACGTTTGTTTCGGGGTGCCATGGGTGGTGAATTTCTGTTTACGGATGACAACACCCGTCATCACCATGCAAACATTGTAGACGAATGCCTTCAATCGGAGGATATCATCCGTATGGATTGGCCAGCATACTCACCGGACTTGAATCCAATAGGGCATGTGTGGGATGTGCTTGGCCGACGAATTGCAGCCCGTCAATCCCCTCCCACCTGTCTACGGGAACTTCGGAGGGCATTACTTGATGAGTGGTGTAATATTCCCCAAGATCAGATTGATAATGCGTAGGCGTTGTAAGTCCTGTATTGCATCGTCCGGGAAACATACTCCGTATTAACCATCATACTAACCATGTTATACTGTTTTTTGTAAATAGGTTCTGTTTTGAAATTTGCTCCAGGGAGTAAAAATTGCAATTTTTATTATATAGTATCTTTTTTGCTCTTCACCTTTTGTTTAATAAATAGACTTTACAAATAAGTCAAATTTGTTTTGCTTCTGTCTCTTTCTTTGCCTGAACTTCATTATCCTTAATTTATGGACATGAGTGTAAAATGCAAACCGTTTTAATCGGTGGCATGCCCAAAATAGCGTGCCATCCCTGCTCTAGGCTATGGAAAGTCACGCGTACTCGGGAGAAACACACCACAGTTTTTAAATAGGAAATAATTTTGTATTCCTAAGGTGACCCGATAATATTTGTTCCACGGACCAGAATCGATTCTCGGCCCGGAGGTTGGGAACCACTGCTGCATTGAATGCACATATAAGGTATTTATCCAAAGCCAAGCTGCACTCTTTTTACATTGTTAATGTTACTAAAAAATTGGGTACAACTTAGGGTTGAAGGCGGAAAAATTCGTTGGATGGAGGAAATTGAACATGATACTGATGGTTAGTATCAATGAAAGGTTGATATATGCATTTAAAAGTCTTTAATAGTAGTAAAATAAATTAATTATTCACTACTAATAACTTCTCATTTTAATACTTTTTTAGTTTCGTAAATATCAGATATCGATAAACCATTTTGCACTATTTTTTATTTTTTCACAAAAACTTGGGGTGCGAATTAATTTCAAATAAATACAGTATTTCAAAATAAAAAGTCATTCTTTTTTCAAAATATTTCAGTATTGTATAATTATTCTTACAAAAATTTTAGTATTGTTCTTTAAAAAAAAAGAACCTTTGCTTGGGTCAAAAAAAGATAATTAAAGTGTTTTAACACACAGTGAAATACGATTAACGCGAAAACAATTAAGATGAAATATCGATTAATACGAAATATACAACGATCCTAACAAACTACGTATTTTCATGCATTTTGTTTCTCTTAACACGAAACGAAAATCGCTTAACACGAAAATATTTCCTTTTTGAAGAATGAAAGTTTCTATATTATTTGACTGTCCCTACTGTATTATCGGAAGAATTCGTTGCAGTAGATGAAGATAATGTGTGTAGAGCCCCAATAATGGCAGACAAAGGCATTATGAAGCTTGTTCAAAGCTCAAAAAATATCACTGATGCAGATTCCGGTGACGAAAATGAAAAAATGATGCAGCTCTTGTTCCCTCGTCGTCGTCGTGAGGAACATCATGAAAAGTTGGCACAGTTATTTAGACACACATTCCAACGGTGAAATGAATAGCAAAATGGGTAACATCAAATAATTTGTTGACAACTTGATACTAAAAAAGGTAATGCAAAGAAAAATATTGGATTATTTTCCAAAACTCAAAAAATGTTTTGTTTTTTTCAAAAAACTTGAAAGTTTTGTATAAAACTTCATTAAGTTTATGTTTTATTGATTTTTATTAAATACATGCATATATACATATCTCTGTAAATAAAATGTACCCTAATAAACCCCTAATTTTGTTGAATATATTGGTTTTTTTATGCAATATCCTTTCACACGAAAAAATATTTCGGTCCTCTCATTTCGTGTTAAACGATTTTCACTGTAGCACACTTCTCATTCTCAAGACCTATGAATTTCTTTTTTCTCAAAAACAATTGTCAATGCTCAATGGAGAAAAATCATTTTTGTGGCCAGTAAAATAAATGAAACCTAAAATATTACCGTAAAATCTGGCGTATAACGCGCCCCTACACTGTCAAGATGCATTTTTTAATTTTTAGGTACAGCGCCGATTTAAGCTCATTTCGGGCCCTGGGGGCAGAATATCGACAGACCCCCTTGGCACTGGAGGATAGAAACTTATATCTAGAAAATCTGCTTAAGTCCACCTTATCCCTGCCCCTGGGAGCCAGCCCCAAGCGCCCAGTGGATAAACCGGCACTGCGTAGGTATATTCGCCGTATAACGCGCACGCCATTTTCTACGAAGCAACCTGAAATGTACGTGATTAATGCTCTTATGTTTTGAAGTCATTTATTCGAGGTATTATCCCAGGCTTTTGAAAAAATAGTATTTTTTTTTTGGATCTACACACAACCTTTTAAATTCATTAAGTATGTCGTTTCTTTTAAATAAACAGTGTTCCGATAGATCTAGAAGTTTAATTTTACTTGTGCTTCATTTTTTCTAGAATTTTAAAACTATCATTTTTACATCCGGCGTATAACGCGCTTCCGTAAGTTTCAATATTTTTTTGTTTGTGTGTGTGTGTTCAAAATGCACGTTATACGCCGAATTTTACGGTTTATTCATTGTTACATATATTATCCTTTTGGTAAAATAAACTTATTTGCAGCCAGAACTGATCCTAAGTTATACACTACAAAGTGAAAACTTAAACATGAAGTGGAATGAGAGTATTCAATATATGTCAGATTTTTTATCAATTCGTTTCCGGATTTATGTATGTTATCAAAAGCGATTACAGGAAACATGAAACTAAATACATTTAAGAATAAGTCAAGTTCTGTTCGGTTACAGTGTTAGTAGTGAGTGCATCATTTCGGATATCTATTTTGTCGAAAGCGCTTTTTTTCTTTTTTTTTTTCTTTAGCAGCAGCACTTGATGAATACATCATTCGCTGGAGAGAAAATACTCTGTGAGCTCGCGCAAACACACATGGAGTAACAACAAGTAAACAATAAAACAAAGTATCAGAAAAAACCAGAAAGTCTGTCAGATTGCAGAGCTCTTGTATTTGCTCTCTGGCCTTCCAGTATCTATCGTAGATGTTGCCAGAGACAGCAGGGCAAATCTTCAGGGGCTCAGCATTCATTAGGACTCTCTGCACAAAGAGGTAAGGAGAGGAGAAGGACCTTTAGTATATGTAGGTGAACCGCAAGGCGGGCAGTCGTACCAGCACCAGATATCTCCTCCTGGTGCATCCGAGGTAACGGTAACTCTATCACAATCTACAGAGAGCACTCAATATGGAGAATTTTTAAATGTTATAAACGAAATTATTAATTGGGATGCAACAATCTTGATCATAACTGCTACCGGAGGCTTTCCTCTCCCACCTGCGCTCGAGTATGTGGTCTTTATGGTCTTTATATTTGGGCATATGGGCCACCCAATCCCATATCTGGCGGTGAATTTGATGCTGAATGACGTTTTTGTTATCATGCTTGATATGGTGCTTTCTGATTGGTTGAGTCAATCGCTGGGTTAATTCTCATGAATTTTAGCAAAAGTTCAAGCACAGAAGGGGAGCTGAAAGGCTGCTCTCTCATTGGTGCATTGGCAAATCGGGCATGTGGCTCTTTGAACCTTACTCATTTACAGAAGCGGATTAAGCAGCAGGCGGCCGCCAGGGCCTCCAAGCTTGATTGATTCCAGTTATAGATTCAAAATGAAGCAAAAAGTTCTTAACACTTTGATTGCGAAGAACGAGATAACTCGTCTTCCGATCCTCAAATAAATCAAATAAATAGTGAGAATTGTTATTGATCGCAATTGAATATTATTTTTCAAAGTAAAATAAACAGGTTTCTTAAAGGAATTTGTGTTTTGTTTAAATTTTAACATTGCAGAGAGCGGCGTAGACACTTAGCGCAGAAGGTGGAACAAAGACACGCCCTTGCCGCGATGAAAGCGTTAAACTGATATTGCGACCTTGATGATTTCCATGGATGTGAATCGTGTAGCATCCCTAGCCATCTTTCTTCCGTATATCTGAATTGTTGCATTCTGCACAAAATGTCCATATGCTTCCTCAAATTTTATTTAGAACAAACGAACACTATTCAAGTCAAACATGTTTGTTTTTGGTTTACAGCTGTGCTTTGTTACTCTTGGATGCAACTGACACTGATAGGGAAAAAATCCCATCACCAAGAACAAATTATTGTAGACTAATGAAACTTCGGCATTACATTTGTCTAGGTAACATTGAATTGAATAAAGTTTCAAGATCACAAGTTAATGTAGGCGCGGAAAGAGCTATTTCAAATGTGCAATAATGGTACATTAAAAACCAAAATTTTAACCACCAGAATTTTAAATGCAAGCATGCAAACGTGCTTACAATATATCGTAAAAGTACCCGATATCAGTTTATGGGATGGAATTGCATGACTGTTGCTTTTGGTCAGTCAATATAAGATTGTTTAGTTCTCGTTGTGGATGATGCTGTCCTTGCCTTATAATGATGTCTCATTCGTGCTCGATTGAAGAAAAATCTGGTGACCTAGCAGGCCAAGGTAACACGTTGATACTTTATAGAGCATTTTGGGTTGCAACAAAGTATGAGAGCGTACGTAATCCTGTTGGAAAACACCCCTTGAATGATGTTTATAAATGGCAGTGCAACAGTTTGAATCACCAGACTGATGTACAAGTTAGTTTGCAGTCAAGGTTTGTGAGATCTCCTCGAGAATGCTCCTGCAATCAAAGAAGATTTCTCGCGCCAGACCATAACTCTGGGTACATTTCCAGTGTGTCTGGGAGGCAGAAAGATTGTTTTCAGATGCTGACCTGGCCTTTTTATCAATAAACACCCATCACTGCAGTAGCGTAACATACTTCCTCACATCACAAAGGGGAGCAGGATTCTATGGGGCCCATAGGCTAATCGACGCCAAGTACGACTTGGGGCACAAAATCTGACTTTGCGGAGGGGCCCTAATATTCTCCGTTATCACACTGCATCAAGACAAAATAGCTTTAATCGGAGAATACAACACCTCGCCACTTCGCTCTCCTATGATCTCTAGCGTGACATCACTGAAGTCGCAGATGTCAGTGATTTGGAGCTAATGGTCTGAATGCTACTAAACATCTGGCTGAGAACTATTTCTCAAATGATTGATTTGCTTCAGTTCACTGTGTCACTTTGGGACCGAAAAAATCTGTAATTTCTGTTGTAGATGCACAACAATGTTCCCCAGCCATGCGGAGAAAAGGGCAACCTTTTGCGTCAGGTAGTGTCTTCCCGGCACCACTGCTGCTAAAAAGGATGCACAGTGGATACATATCTACCACCTTTATTTTAGCTCTGTTATATTACCTCGTTCAAACTCAGTGAGCTGTTGACAATGGCATCGTCTTCTTAAAGTCATTCTGGACTAACATCAACTCACTACTTCAGAGATCTCAACCATAAATACCGAGCTCTTGAACTTTATAGCTTGTATTTAAAGAACACTTGATTTTCATCTTCATAGAGGCGCAATTAGCACTAACGCGAAATTTGAATAAGAATTAAACACGGCCACCAAATTTCGTTGAAATAGCACAACTCCTTTCTTGGTGATGAGATTTTTATTTCCATCAGTATATTTTACTGATGAATATAAATGAAACAAAAAATGAAGTTATGTGATAAAAGATATGTCTACTATTTCAAACTATTTCAAAATGAAGTTATGCTTTAATAGCAAGATAAATAATAATAAAAGCAGCCCTGCCTGAAATCCGTGATACGAACGAGGAAAGAAATCTCACAATACTCGAGGCTACTTCCCTGTTGAAACAGATGGACAAATATGAAATTTCTCTATTGACCATAATTGGAAATACCATAATCCAGAGAATAAATGCTAATAGCAAATCATTGCAAAAAATTGTGTGTGAATTATTAAAAGATCTCTCTCTAGTCTACAAAAATCTCTAGAAAATTATATTCAAAATTTCAGAAATGAATCTGAGAAAAATGAAACAAGGAGCAACTGATTTATCAGGTCTCTCGTTTGAAGAGGAGGCTGGACAAGCTCTCAGGAAGCAAGAGAAAAATTATTTTCGGTTAAAGTAAAGAAGTCGGTTATGAATTTTTGAAAGAAGGAAATTTTCATAGTGAATTCATTTTATGTCATATGCGATAGGGCAAGAGAAGAACTATCCCAAAGAACTGAGATTTATGAAGCTGTGTTATAGAACGCTTTATTGTATTTTTTGATCAGATTACCGAAATTAAGAAGAAAGATACTTAAAAACTAAAGGAAACTTACAAAGATGATATTGAATCTTCTGTTGTTGTTGCTTATGCCACCTGATCGACAGTTGAATCTTCTAATTTTGACGATATGAATTGTATTAATGTTTACACATTTTTAAAAGAAAACAAAGATAGAATGATCCCACTAGAAATTAATTGAGTTGCAAGAGAAATCCTAATATATAGATACTTTCCCTAATGTAAAATACTTTTGAAAATATTTTATCTATATCGAATACCTCAGGTGTTTATGAAGTATTATGGGAGAGAAGACAAATTGAGAACATCACGGCCGTATTATACATAGAATAAGATGTTTTGAACAAAATAGAGACGGCAAAAATACTTGATGAATCTGCTTAAGAGAAATCAAGAAGTAAAGCTGTATAGAAAAATTGTGAGCGCTTAAGTAAGGTTTTTTATTTTTTTTAAAATACAGTTAAGATTTATTTTTCTCTTGAGCTGTTGAATTTTATTATTAGCAATACATTTTGTTTTGAAAATTTAAGTTCAGTGTATCTTTTTGCTATTTTAATTTTTCAACTCTTCAGCCCATGGGTCTCAAACCTTTTACCCCCAGGGGCCTCCAACTGATATATATATATATGCTATTTTTCATAGAATTTGGCTCTTCTCTTCAAAAGTTTGCCCACCATTGCCATAGCCAAATAGATTTTTTAATTTTTAGGATAAAGATTACGTTTCGAAGCTTTCGTCCGTTTTTTTTTTAATACAACCCTTGCTGTAAAAGTAATATGTGTACGCCACTGTTAGCGATCTTTACCTTTCAAAGATTTCCAAATATTTAACACACACACAAATATTTTTTTTTCATGAAACTTATTCTTAAAATAATGAATGCGTTATGGAAAATTTAAAGAATCTAAGTAAATCGCACTGGTTTTTGGAAAAGTATTACTATATTAGATAATACGATATGACCATCTTTCAAAGAAAAATTATCTCATCACACACAAATAATGGTATTCGAAATTTTAAAAAATACCGAAATATTTACGTGGGTTAATATGCCATTCATCCATGATAAGTAGAATTGCGATTGTTTGTTTTTTATTGTTACAAATCGTAACTATTTAACAATATATATATATATATTTACTAATCTTTAAAAAAAATTTATACTTTCCTCCTGAACGTAAAGCTAATTTCCTTGGAAATCATGAATAATTTACTACCTCGTTTCTGTCTCTTAGATTTTTCCATTGATTTATTCTGAAAGGAATTTTTAAACAGTTACCCTAAAATCCGGCGTATATAACGCGCACCTGTTATTTTCAAGTGGCACTTTTTAAGTATATTCGCCACATAACGCGCGTGAGTGAGTGAATATAACGTCGCACTGTTCAGCTACACGAGGGCTTTTGGCGACGGACCTCGTAATTCTGAATCCTGGTCAAGTGATGAGGACGACACCTGAGCTGCAACCCTCTCCTAACTACCACACCACACCAACGGGAGAACGTTTGAGCTCTCGACAGATTTAATGTGCATCGCTCCTCTACACGGCAGGTATACTAGTACTGGGCTCGAACTCGTGATAAGCCAGCCACGATCCGATACCTTGACCACTAGGCTACCGCGGCCACCACATAACGCGCACTCCCTTGTTTACGAAGAAACCTGAAATGTACATGCGTAATGCTCTTATGTTTTGAAATTATTTATTAGAGGTATTATTCCAAGCTTTAGAAAGAAAAAAAAAACAGTGAAAATCACTTAAAAGCTTAATTACGTCTCCGTGTTATAAAAAACTACTGCAAAAAACAAACACACATATATCAACAAAATTAAGTTTATTAGAGTTTATTTTATTTACATAGATATATTATATGCATAAAAAATCAATGAAATGAAAACATTCACATGAACTTAAAGAAATTAAATACAAACTTTTCAAATTTTTTGAAGAACAGAATATTAATTGAGTTTTTGGAAAATAATCTGATATTTTTCATTGCATTGTGTTTTTTAGCATCACAGATTATTCGATGTCGTCCATTTTGTTGTTCATTTCACCATTAGAATGTACGTCTAAGCAACTGCGCATGCTCTTCATGACATTCCTCATTTCGGATGATGAAGGAACAAGAGCTGCATTTCTCATTTCATTGCCATCGTCGAAATCTTCATCAATGATATTTTTCGAGCTTTGACCAAACTCCAAAATGTCTTTGTCTGCCATAATTGGAACTGTACACACATTATCATCATCTACTGCAATGAATTCTTTCGATAACACAATAGGACAATCCAATCCAGCTGGTGTTTTCAGTATTTTGTTCATTCCCTGACAGGAAATCTTTTTGTGTTAAACGATTTTTGTTTCGTTATAAATGGAAAAAAAAAATGCATAAAAATACATAGTAGTTTGTTGGGACCATTGTATTATCTCATGTTATCCGATATTTCGTCTTAAGCGTTTCCACGTTAAACGTCTTTTACTGTTGTATACTTCTAGAATTACACTCAAGAGCCAAAACATTATGACCACCTGTCAATAACGAGTTGGCCCACCTTTGGCGCGCAACACAGCTTCAACACGCCTTGACATGGATGCCACAAGTCTTTGGTCGATGGCCGGAGACAGATGTTTAAGCAACGGTCACGCAAATCTGAGATATTGCGAATTGGTGGTCTTTGAACTCTGAGCTGCCGTCCCATGACATTCCAAATGTGTTTTATCGGATTGAGATCCGGTGAGTTAGGGGGCCAGGACATTAACTGGAATTCAGCATCATGTTCCTGGAACCACTCCAACACAATTTTAGCCTTGTGACACGGGGCGTTGTGCTGTTGGAACATTCCATTTCCAGCTGGAAAAACAGAAGCCATTTAAGGATGCAACTGGTCCACAATGATGTTCAGATACCCTGTAGCATTCATGGTCTGCTCTACCACAATCACGGTTCCCAGAGACGCCCAAGAGAACGTCCCCCAAACCCTAATACTGCAACCACCGGCCTAATAATGCAACCAATGACCTACTGTACATTGAGGGAGCAACTGTTCGCCTGGAAGACGGCGTATCCTGACACGGTCATTGGTGCGATGAATGACAAACCGTGATTCATCTGACCGGGCAACTCTCTCCCACTGATCCATGGACCAGTCGCAATGTTCCCGGGCACAGGGCAGGCGCAGTTGGCGATGACGCTTGGTCAGCAAAGGCACACGAGTGGGACGTTTGCTGCGTAGCCCTATATCCAACAGTGTCCGCTAAACAGTGTGCTCCGATACTATTCTGCTTGGCCCTGCATTGTATTGGGCTGTCAGCTGAGCCACTGTCTGGCTCCGGTTTTGCTTCACCATGCGAGACAGTCTCCGACGACCTTTTTCTTTGATAGCGTGTGGACGTACAACACCATCTCGTCTACTGCTGGTTTCTTCATCATTAATCCACTTTGCATAAGTACTAACAACTGTAGATCGCGAACAATCCACGAGTCGTGCAGTTTCGGAAATACTTGTTCCGAGTCTTCGAGCCATTACAATCTGCCCTCTATCAAAGTCGCTTAGATCCGCAGCCTTTCCCATCACACACAGAAATAAGTGAATGGTTGATGGGGCACATGATCTCGTAAGAGATCTTAATCCCCTATGATTCTTCAGACACTCCAGCAGCAGTTAAATACCATTTCCACATGATCACGTACCTTCCACGTCATCCAGGCGAGTTCATTGCAAAATGTAGGGGTGGTCATAATGATTTGGCTCTTGAGTGTATAACCCTATAAGTTCATAATGAATGTCGCTTCTTTTGAATAAGAAGTATTTTGATTAATGGAGAAGTCTAACTTTTTTCCTTATGCTCGTCACATTTATTTTTAAAGCTCTCATTTTTATACCCGGTGTATAACGAGCACCCGTAAATTTCGATCTTATTTTTTTGTGTTAAAAGTGCGCTTTTTACACCGCATTTTACGGTACCTAAAAAATACTTATCTTATTAATTATTTCATGAAAATTTTTATATTGTGCATAATATTTCAATTTCATGTGCAATTGTATTTACTTTAGAACTATTAGACATTTTGGGATAGTTATTCCTTTCAGCAAATAGTAATGTTTTCTTTTTTATAGCCTAGAAATAAATTGTGTGCATTTCATTATTTGGTACCCTCAGAAACATTTTTCAAAAGATTTAATACTTGCTAGTGTTTCAAAGCTTGAACTTTAACAATACATTAAATAAGTAATTGCATGTTAAAAAACAAATAATATAACAAAAAAATTTTAAGTCAATTCCTACATTGAATGGATCAATAGAAAGTATTTTATTAAAGATTGAAAATTTGAATAAAAGATATATATATGTGGTGTTATGACACGGAGTTCTAGGGGTATTCACATTGACTACACTGTTTTTAACTAATACTAACGTTTAATGTGGACAATTACAGTACTACACACTACTATACAGATATATTATTGACAGCGTTTAGATAACTACTTTCTTCTCGTATTCAACAGTAGTTTCTCAGTCTCTTCACACTTATCATAACACAGTTCACAATTGTAATGATGTTCTTATACAGTTCCTGTTAACTTATTGAATTCAGGCGCTGGATGTGTCACCTTCACGTGACTAACCTTCCAGCATCGGGCCACTTGGTCCCTACACGGCCAGTTAGATCCCGGTTGCATTCCTTTTTTCTCGCAGCGTTGGTACTCCGACCTCCTCGTCGAGACCGCTCCGCTCACTAATCCCTCCTTAGTCCCTTCGCTCGCTGGTGGCTCGCGTCGCCAGCGCCCTCTATAGTGCCATCTAGGTGGAAATTCCCACATATATATATATAGGGAGAGAGTGAACTAATAGTAGGAATTGAAAAAAGAGCATGATTTGTCTGCATTGTTGTAACAATACACACTCGACTTTGCTGAAAAACCGGTTTCCGACGCCAACTTTTGTCATTGTTTTAATAGTTACAACAATGAAGATGAATCTAAATTCACGTCGAAAACCGGTAATTAATGAATTAATATTTAAAAAATTGTATTAACATCAAATGTCTTCCACTACAATGTTAAAAAAAATATTTGAACTTGATTGGATGAATAGAAAGTATTTTATTGACGATTGAAAACTTGAACAAGATTTATAAATATATATATATAGGGAGAGAGTTAGCTATAATAGTAGGAATTGAAAAAATACTGATGCACTTTAAAACGCAATATTGCTTTATAATTACCACAATAATCTCATTGTACTTACGATTTTTAATATACTTACACTTGAATTTTGTCGCAAAGATCTACAAAATATTAATGTTATTCAATTTCATGTGAGAGAGAGAAAATGTGTGAATACTTTAACTTGAGGAAGATTTTATATTGAAATTTCTTGACTAAATTCCTTCGTAAATGCATACTTAATTTTGGCTTGTATTTGATTTGTTTGAAATCGATTTAATTTTGTTAGAAATAAAAATTCTAACATTTTTTTTAAAGATCTCCTATTTAATAAATGGATAATTAAATTTAATATCTTTTATTTTCATGTTTGCTATCTGGGAGAAATATGAGGGGTGATAAAAAAAAGGTTACAAGGCGAATAACGAAATATTTATTAACAATAGACAGACAATACAAAAAGGAATTAAGAGGCATACGTCTATCATATTTCGACATAATCACCAAGTCTATTTAGGCATTTATCAGAACGCAAAAACAAATTGTTTAACCCGACTTTGTAGAAATCAGATCCCTGTCCATTGAGCCTGGTCTTGGCGGATGTTTTCACAGCACTGTCTTTGAATATCGCAGCACATCAGAAAGGATATGCTGCACTCTACCATAGCTCAGTCGAGATTTCACTCAGACCCGTCGATCATTTTAAATCAGTGATTCCCAAAGTGGTCTATGACGGTCTCCAATGGGTCTACTTCAGCCAAAAATTAATTTGGGGTCCATGAGGTGTAAGTGGGAGTCTATGATAGTGACTCCCATTAAACTTTAATTTTAAAAGAAAATTTATATAATAAAGTGGAAACCAAATTTTACCAATATACTTAACAGATTTATTTACTAAATTTATAATGGAAGTTAATTTACATTTACAATGTGACAGCATAAATTTTATTAAAACAAGAACCATTTAAGCTTTTTTTCCAGATGTAAGCTAAAGAAGTGTAATACTGGAGGTCCCAAGTTTTCTAATTTTGTCACAGACAATCTGTCAGAACGTTTTTTAACCTATATCCAACATTTAAATGCCCTTTATTCAGATTGTGAAATCAGGTTTGAGAATGCTTTGACTATGACAATACCACAGTAGGCAATGAATTCATATGGTCATATTGAAAAAAATGTCAGATTTCAATAGGAACTGTGATTGTAATAAGCACTAACGAAGATCTTAAAGTTTAAAAACAGATGCTAGCAATTTTGGCTTTAAAAAGTCAAACCTGTTATTTGTCCCGACTTATGGAATATCGCGAGGAAGTTTTTCATTGCTTTTCCTAGTGTGAGAGGAAATTTCAGCGCAATTGCCAATCTCCAAAACAAAACAAAAAAGAAAAAATTGGATATTACTAACAGAGGAGATATAAGGTTTAATCAGACAAGATTAATACCAAGTGTTGAAAATTTAATATTGTAGTACTGGAAATTCATCCCTCCAACTAAAATAATTTGTTTGTTGTTTAGTTAGTTTATTTATTAATAACTTTAAATGTAATTAATTAACATGTGCTTTTTAAATTTTAAGCACTATACTTCATTAGTTAGAAATTTTATTCTTTTAAAGTAGGAGTAATAGTACCAGTTGTCAAAAATACATTTAAATAGATAAATTTGCAAAATTTAAGTATTTATTAAGCAGGGGTCTATCCCAAACCGAAAAACATGGCAAGGGGTCTATGAGACAAAAATCGTTTCGGAACCTCTGTTTTAAATCATTTCTTCAATTCGTGCCTTGAAGAACTTGGCTAGCTGCTCCCTACCATATTGCGATTTTCGACATCCTGTCTACTTGATTGAGAAGTGACACCATTTCGCTACATGTTGTCCGCGCGCGCGTTCATTGCTTCTTCACCATAAATTTCCACGATTTGACTGTGAATGTCAGATGTGGACATATTCTTTGCTCATAAAAATCGAACTTCCAAACAAGACTAACTTCCTAAGTGTCTTGCCATTTCAATCGTCATGAACAGACTGGGAACTTTCACTACCTACCCGTAAACCACCTGTATAAAGAGTAGCACCATTTGTCTCCCTTCTGGGAAAATAAAATTTCTCCACAATGCGTAGTTTTCAAATGCTGCGACTTGTAACCTTTTTTTTTCCTGACCATTTCTTGTATGAGCCAACTCATTTGCATAAATCTTCAAAGAAACTTGTTTCTTATTTGCATAAATGTTTATTTCTGCCACCACGTAGCCATATGTATAAATGGAATATACTTGTGTTCTACATCAATCTAGTCTAGTCTTATGTCTAATGCAGCTTAAGAATGTTAGTTTTTAGTTTCTATAGGATATTTCTTTTAAAATTTATTTTAATGAATAACAAAAAATTTTCAACTTCAAGAAGTCATTTTTTAACTGGATTAAAGTACATCCAATAGTTACAAGACCAAGTAGATTTAACATGATTCAAATTATTTTATGATGAATCCTTTAATGCATATTTGCATTCTTATATGAATTTTGCTCCGTGTATTTCTCCATTTTCCCCTACTACATTTAAAGTCTTTATGATATGTAAGCAATTTTTATCTGTAATCACTTCAACTGCTTTATTGCATTATTTAGTGACGAAGAAAATACTGTAGTCCTCAATATAAATTTGTGTCTTTAAAACTAGCAATTAAGGAAAGGTGATTTATGGAAAGTGTCGCAGCAATCTTTCAAGATAGCTTTAGTTCTATGTGTGTGAGCAAGCTTTTTCTCAACATTCTCCATTGTGTCACAGGTACAAAATTGCCTCTTCTGAAAGCTTCTAAGCAAATACTATTGAACCAAATATCTCTGAATGTCAAAAAAATTAACCCACAATACCGTTTTTATGGAAAAGGCAATCAAGACTGCCTTAGCTTTTTACATTTGGAACCGTTGGCACCCATAAATCAGGGATTGGCTACACAAAATGTGCGAGAGAACGATAATTCATGGGCTTTCACAGCTGTATTTGAAAATTTCATTGTAAAGTGGAGCGACTTAATTCTAAAAAGTTCATTGTATTCCTCTTTTTGGTGAAGAAATGAAGGATTTTTCTTGACAATTTACTTAACTGTTTATTAAATATCTTTCTAATTTATATTGCTAATTAAATAACTAAATTTAATGGTTCAGGAGTGAAAAGTAATGTAACTCCGGAGAAATGAATTACAAAAATTCCAATATACAAATAAGGTGTTATTTAAATTAATTTTGTGAGAAAATTATATATAAAATAATTTAGGTTAAAACGAAACTTTTATTTGAATTTTTGTCTATTGAAGAAAATTTTTCTTCTCTTTATAAAGCACTTCTTTCTCAAAACCAACCACCAGGGGACACATTCTTTAAGAGAGAATCGCTTTCTGACAAGTAGATATTCGAAATTAGTTATTGTACATTCAGATCAACAATCCTCTCTGCATAGGGTTTTATGGCTTGGGCCCTATACTGACTTACGCAACTCTAGGTTCACAAAGGGGTGTGGGGCGAAATTTTTATACGAGGTATAGCGTTCTCTCCCTTCTCCAAAAGGGATGTCCTATGTCGAGGTCAGTGGCTTTCTACAGCGTCGTATTTTGTAGGCGGATGCATTCAGTAACCGGCAATTGAAAGAAATGACGTTTGTAGAGCAGAGAATGAATATCAAATTGTGTATTCACCTGGGAAAGAGTGCTAGGGAAACTTTCGAAATGTTGAAGCATGTATACATTATCGCTAACACAAACTTTTGAGTGGTATTAAAGTTTCCAAGAAGGTAAGGAATGTGTCGAAGACAATGAACGCTCTGGACGTCCGCCAGCTTCCCACACTGCTGAAAAGCTTTCTGTGACAGTACATTATAACAGTCAGCAAACAAACCGACGAGGCGAAAGCAAAAAAATACTGTTCTGCCACATCCTCTCCTGCTACTTCAGACTATTTTCTGAACTGGAATATCGCTTTCAGGGTCATCGATTCCTGTAAATAAAATTAAATACTCATTGCAGGCTGAATTTAAGGATATGGCTAAAAATGGTTTCCAGAAATGTTAACAAGCAATGGCAAAAATGTGTTGTTGCACAAGGGTCTTATTTTGAAGGATGTGTTTTAGCAATTAAATTAGTAATATTTTTTTAAGTTATAGACTTCAAACCAGGAACCTACCAATCTTATCTCGTACTACAAGTGTGGGTCCATAACCTAAAATGTTAGGATCAGTTAACTGTGTGACAACAGTTTTATAACCTGCTAAATCTCCAATAAAAACTGCAGACCATTTTCTTTTTAGTTCATGGGACATATGATAAATCTATAAAGCTCATTTTCTGGTGAACATAAAAAAAAGGAAATCATCATGAAAATAAAACTTGCCTTCTCCCCTGCATAAACTTTTTTTTTTAAGATTACCCACACATTTTGCATTATGTTCTATATTCATGTATTAAAACTTTTCAATGACATTTGCTATAAATTAAAATTGATAAAAAAAGTTTGATATCTATACTTTTTTTTTTAAAAAAAGTGATTTTAGCAATCCTTTTCAGTAGATAGATTCATTCTATTTTAATTAACAAAAAATGGTCAATTCATCAAACCTTTTTTTATAATTAACCGTTAAAAAGTAATTTTCATCTGATGTATTCATGCGTAAAAAGGTTAAAAAATATACAGCAACATATATTCTTTTACATCTTTATTTAAAAAAAAAGACAATTTGTTTTCTATACAACATGTTTACACAAAAGTGCTTCAGGGATAAACCATCACAGATAATCAGGCTACATTAAACTGTACAATTAACAAATGGTCGTTTTAATACTAAAAGAAAAAACATGGTATGACTAGTTTGTAGCTTCAACACAACATGATTGGGTTTTTCTTCTCTTCCCCCCAGGACATCAAACATTACTTTTTTAATTGTTTTACAATCTTTTGTTTTTTTGCTACAGCCTTTTATCACAATATTTTTTTACCCCTACTAAATTAAATTTAGTACATGAAGCATGCAATAAAATAAAACTCTGAAAGATAATTTTTAAAATCAAATGAGCAATGACTAAATGAATTCCAAAAGAGATTTTCAAAAATTTCCTCTACAGATTTCTAAAAAAAAGACATTGTGTATGCTTAAAACTGGTGCATAAGAAAAGGCTGTATAAATTGCTACCTTTCCTACACTGGAATCTCATCATGCAAATATAAAAAGTACTCGACAAAAGCTAGATGTTAAAAACCAACATACTTTCAATAATTAGGATATTTACTAATACTCCCAAATACGAAATGGAAGATCAGCAGTTAATATTTAGAAATTACTATACTTCAATTCAGTGATAAAACATTTCAGCTCAATTAAAACAATAACAGTAAATTCACATACAAAGCAACAAACTATTACAACCCAAGTTATTTTGTACAAAATTTCATAAATAACTTCATACACAAAAACATATATACACTAACCCTTTACATCTGAAATATTGATGTCAAAAAATTAAAAAGATCTACAAAAAAATACACAAATGATAATTTTTTGACAGAATGGCAGATAATCAGTAACTGAAGTACTTCAACAATATCATAATTAGTATATGTAAGTATTAACATTTGAGCGAAATATAAAATCCTCGGTTTATTAATATTTCAGTATCTTCAATTGGTTGGTAATGGGCAAGGTTCACATTAACAACCTCAAATACATTTCAGTACAACAATAAGTTACAACTGCAGGAAAATTAAGTATAATTTTAATACAATAATGATGGCATGCACAATATTCATTTTCAAATATATTTAAACATTTATCAATTTTTAAAAAAGAAATAATTTAAATAACAATGTCAGAAAAATAAAAATTTACATAACAAAAGTTTATACTTTTATCAGAAAAGTATTTTCTCAATAAGTTTAATGCCAATCATGCACATTAATACATAAATTCAATTTCAAATGTTAAGTACAATTACATGAACTAATATTTTTTTAAAAAAAAAACAGTACAAGATTGAGTTTAATAAATAAACTATACCTAAAAATATAAATAAATTTATCTTCACAACACAAACAAAAAACTTAAAAATAATTCACAATACCTTGAAATATATGTTAAGTACTTTTGAAAAGCCAATTAAAAATTAGATTGATATAACAGAATTTCATTACTTAGCCATTACAATTTTAATTCTTCAAAAAATTACAGGAATAATTTAATAAGTACAGAATTTATGTTACAATAAATTAAAATTTCATTCAAATTTTTACATAGATCTCTATTTTAAACATGATATGAAAAAACTGAAGTTTGGAATGTATATATAACATTTTTCTTGTCAGAATTTTTTTTAAAAAAAATTACTTCAGAGCAATGATTGATTTCAGAGATTAATATCAATAGCAGAAAATAAACATTCAGTATTTTAAAAAGTCTTTAATACTGTTGTAAGCCTTTTAATAAGTTAAGTAAACAAATAATCCAATCATGTAGCAGAACACACGACCCTTCCAGACCATGTGACGTGAAAGATGAAAAAATGTTTTAACCATGCTGCTCCTGAATAAATTTCAGGAGGTATTTTTTCTATTAATTTAGGAACACACTGTGTAGAAAATGTGTCAGTTGCTCCTGAAATTGAGCTCTGATTTTAAAGAGTCAGCACAAAATCACCGGCACAGAATTAGTTTCACGTACTAAGCTAAAGTCCTGGAAGCGAAACCAAAGAAATTTGTTTCAGCTGCCAATGTGAGCACTAACATTTTTTCTTTTTGTAATTTTAAACGGAGCCAAACAAGCAAGGTATAAGTATAGTTATGAACACAGTCTTGCAATTCGGCTCATTATTTTAATTCAATTTTCTTGTTTGCACTAGACAAATTCATTTGTACCAGGAGATGTCAAAGGCTCTAAACTCTGGAAGAGAAAAAATGCATAGATTAATATTTGACTTTAATATTAGAATATTACTAAGCTTTCTACCAAAAATTAGTCAAAAACAATAACAATTTTACACTCTAAATTCAATATAATTTAAGAGCATCAGTCTTTTTCTTATTAAGAAAGAAAACAATCTAGAAAATTTGAAATAAGTAAGCATTGAAAATATTTAAAATACTGATTGATATGTATTCATATTTGATACTATTACAATATTGAATAATTAACAGCACAAAACGTAAACTAAGTCAAACTATTTTACTTATAGATGAAACATGTTACATAATATAAATGAAATATTGTATTTGAATTTTAAAAATAAATTATTAATGCAATACCAAAATAATTCTGCAATTAACTGAGAAAATTCATAACTAATTTTTTCTTCATTGAATTGATATTGCTCAGATATGTTATATTTAATAAAAGAAAAATCTTAGTAAACAACTAAAAAAAGGCATAAAATAACAATCTAAAACTGAATAACAAAAAAAACCCAATGTATTTAATTCTTTAGTCAAACTATTTTTTACTTTATAAAAATTTTAACGATTTTTCGTTAGGATTCAATTACAAATGAAAAAGAACTTTTCATCGAATGATAACCCATAAAATTTTAATCTAACTACATTAATAAAAAATAAAGCATCCTACCATAAATTTTGATCCATAAAGACCATAAATAATAAAGATATAATATTAAAAAAGTTAATCGCTTGAAGTAATTTATTTCATGTACTACGATGTTCCAATGTATACTTTAAAAAAGAAAGACAAAGTGCACTTCAATAACTTTTGACTCAAACAAAAATATATTGTGCAGCTTCATTTCGTCAAAATTTCTAATATATTTTAAAGGTTAATTCTAATTCTTAAGGCTAAATGTTCATGGAGGGGAAAAAAATAGAACAGACAATAAATAAAATAGGATAAGAGCTTTAAAAATATATATAAAAGAAAGCACTAATTTATACTTCTCCGCCCTATAATAATCCTTTTCAACAAATATGCTTCTTTATAAAGTGCGATAATTTTTTAGGATGTTGTAAGATTAATACAAACATTCTCAATTATAATGCAAATAACAGAATTCCATAAGAAAATGCAATTGAAGCAACTTACTTGACTAGATGCCTTTATAAATGCAAGCAAGAAAAGCAGAGAATATAGAATTAGAAAAAGCTTTGCTTTATTAAATATTTTTAATAAAATGGTGCAGATTACTAAAAATATTGTGCTAGGTATTTTAAAAGAAAGTTTCCATTAAAACTTACAGGTGGGTATGACCTTGCTGGCTGATATTGATTTTTTTCTAGACTGAATTGATCCTCTGTTGTCTTCCGATACACAGGATTATCAAAATTCATGCTTGTGATGTTTTTCCGCAAATAATGCTTGTATATAAGAAAACCAACCTATAAAAAATCATAGAATAAGAGAACTCAATTTTTAATTGATAAAAAAGAATGAATGGTAATTTATAATCAAACTTATAAGTATTTTTTTAAATTAATGCATTAGAGACCCAATTTAAAAAAAAAAAGCCAGCTTCTTAAGCATTTTTTTTTTTTTTGCCTCATTTTTATACACTTCATTCCCCTTAAAACTAAAAATCTTTATTAGATTTATATTTAGGAGTTTTTTTAAACAAATATCTAACATAATGAACAGTAATTAAAATCCAATTTTTTTGCCATATGCAACCATAGTTGATCTATTTAAATACCAAGAATAAATAATTAGACACAAGCTTATCAATTTACGTATAAATTGATTATATATTTAACTCTGTTGTAAAATTAAATGTAAAATGAACAAATGTTGCTGCAAGTCATCCGAGTCTTTTTTAGCTTGTAGAATCAGTTACGTAATGTTCTTTGTCCTGTATACACATCTTCTGTGCATGTCGTCTAATAAACTAAAATGTCTAAAAGGATGGATTGAATCATTGGAATTATATAAAAATATAATAGATATAATTGTCTAGCCAACCCATGGATTTGAAGATTTTGGAATTATAAAAAACTCTTGAAAAAACTTTAAATATGTAAGTCATTTATAATATTTTAGTAACTGATCTGTGTTAAATCTTTTTTCACCTGTTCAACATCAATTTTAAAGACAAAACACAATAAATTGAAATAAAATTTAATTCAGTATAAATATGTAATTACCAAAGCTAACAACACTATAATTCCACTCAAAACACCAATTATTATTCCAGCTAGTCTTCCAGTGTCAGGGAATATGCTTGGTCCATTTAAAATTTTTGATAGATTTCCTTTAATAATAGATACATTGCCTAAAAAGAAAAATTTATTACATTAAAAAGAAAATTCATTACACTGGCATTTAATAAAACATAGTAATCTAGAAGTTGGTATTTCATATCATGCAACAAGATAGATTTTAATCAGGAAAGTTCTAGCACTACAATAAGACAACAAGCATTTCATTTTAAGACTATGGGGAAAAAAGAAACTTGCCTATGAATTGTATTCAACGTGTAAGAAACAAAGATAATTAAGAAATGTACAAAAATTACACTACCTTTTCAGAAAAAAAAAAACATATAATATTTTTTTATGAACAGCCAAGTTTTTTATAAGACATGCATAAAGGTAAAAGTGAAAGTATAATTATCTGTTACTAAAAAAATATATTTAACTATGTGACAATGATATACATTACTATATAAAACTATCTTTTCTTTACAGAATAAAAGAAACATGCTTTGAATTTTATGATGGATGCAAAAGGGAGGCAAAATATATATCTACCTAAACTATAGCCTTCTGTAGGCTGAAGTGTGCTGATATCAATCTTTGAAGAATTAGTGTCATTAATTGAATGATATGTAAATTCTGTTGCAGAAGAGATGACAATGCTATCTATGTCTTGAGTAATAGGAGTGGTCTGAGGGGAGCTCACAGATGTATTCAACGTGTCTAAAAGAGAGCACTAGATCAATTTGCCAATCTTTAAACAAAATATAGTGTATATTAGCTAATTTCAATCCATTTCTCCCAAAATATTCATGGGCGAATATTTTCTGTTTTGTGTGGGATGGAAGGACTGTTTGCTAATAATCAGGCAAAAATTGTTCCAAAAACATTTGTTAAATATATTATAAATATACTAATACAAGGAAAAAAATGCAGACATACAAAATATAAATTGCGTTATTATTTATAAATACATACTTAATGAAATTAAAACTTATTACATCATATTAATAAACATATGAATACAAAATGACATAATAAATACAATTAAAAAGTTAAATTAATATTTAACACACACACATTAACATTTTATTTAATTCTATTTTAAAGCTTTTTTTCTATGTAACAATTTAAATAACAATCAAGGATAATTAAAAAAATCAAAATGTACCATAATTGTGTCATGGTTTATTTACTAAATGCATCATTTCCTTTCCTTTAATTTCTCAAAATATTTAAAATAAACAAAACTTGAAAAAAAATACATATTTAGATACCATTTTAAAGATAAATACTTTTTTATACGTACACAATCCAAGTGACTATTTATTTAATCTCCAAAAAAAAAAAATAATGACAACCTGTAACAATTTAGATTAAAAATTCCCAAGCTCTATTAAGAATCAATTTCTAAAAATTTAACTGCACGAAATAGTTGAGCACCAATATTTTTCCTTTTTTCCTCTACTCCTTTCATTAGGTTATCTTCAGGATAACAAAAGTTACAAATGTATAGAAATTTAAACAACATACAATATTTAGAATTAGCAATAACAATTTCAAGCGAGAAAAACAACAACTTAATACATCATTTTTTTTTTGTTCCGGAGGAGAAATAATAAGAAAAATTAACGCTTTAATTTTTTTAATGCTGCACTGTAAAAGCAACACAAGGCTACAGAGGACAGACTACAAATTTAGAGCTTTGGTCGAGTACCAATGTGAGGTCTATGAAGAATGACAGATTTAATATTCATCAACATCTCTACAAGGTGGATCTTCAATGGCACCTGGACTCAAACTTTTGACTCACTGACCACAAGTTTGTGACCATGACCATTCACCTACCAAGTCCTCCAAAAATTCAAGATAAGGGGTGTAGGAGGAAAGATAGCATCAGAATTGTTAATTAAGATACAAAATATAAATCCTATCATGAATTGAATTACTGAGGACAAAACTAAGATATTATGAAGGATGTAAATTGCACTACATATACCCAAGTAAAAAGTAAGCTCTTTAAAAACTTTAAAGAGAAATATTGTTACAATTTCTACTGTAGATTTTTAAAAAAAATTCAAGAGTATATCTAATCATTAAAAAATGTTCTCATGGTATTTTCCATTATTATATTAATTTAAATCATTAAAAATATATTTTGTTGACATTAAAAACCAATTTCACAAAAATATCGGAAAAGAAACATATAACCGTGGTTTTTTTAAAATTTTATTCAATACACATGGCAGCAATTTATGTGACAAACTTTCAAATGAATATAATTAAAATTGAACTGATTGTTAAATAAACATTAACATTTTATCATTCATAAGTTAGCATAATTTACCACATCCTCTTTTAAAAGATCACTAAAATAAAGTTCAAGTTACATACAAATATAAACTTTAAAACACATTCAGCAATACATACTATCAGTTATGCATGTCATTTGATCAGCAGCTAGCACCATTCCATCAGGACAAGCACAAGTGTATCGTGCGGATTGTGCATTAATGTTAGGAGTGGGTAGACATAAATGGGAACAATGTCCATTCATGTCACTGCAATAGTTGATTCCTAAGGACACAAAAACATTTTCTTACAAAAAATTTAGATAATCTGAAAATGTAATGATCAAGGAATACTCTAACAGTTATATTTATTATATTTAAATTATGCTTTAAAAATAATAAACTTAAGGTAAAATATATGCTTAAACTTACTATTATATTTTGGAATGCAATTATAATGAAAAATTTCTATAAGAATTCTATTTTCTTAACTGTTCATTGTGTGTGAACATTAATTGATTAAAACTAACTAAAATAAACTCAGTGGTGCAACAGCCCTTAGAAGACCAAGGCCTACTGTGCACGAGTAGATGTTTTGATCAAGCGGTCAGTCTAAAACCACCTGGTATTTAGTTTCCAAGCAAGCTAGGAACTCATTTATCAACCCACTGAAAGGACAAAAGCCCAAATCAATCTCGCCAGGCCAGAGTATGAACTCGAATTTGTGGTGTAAAAGCGCAATACGTTACCACTCAGCTTCCTTTTTATAATTATTTTGAGTTATTAATAGATAACACGCTTAATTTTTTTTTAAAGAAAGGAAAACACATGGGACATTTTTGATTAAAAAAACTAAGGGTTGCAGACATTTTGACTACTTAAAAGTTACAATAAGTTGAAAAGTATTTTTAAATGAGAAGAAACAAATTAAAAAAGATTAAACATTCATTGCTATTGAAAAATTAAGGTTTTTTAAATAATAATAACCTAACAATTATAAAAAATAATTTTTCCTGTTAGTTGGAAAAAAACTTTTACCTTTAGGTTGTTTATAACTATGATAAATGTGTATATCCATAGGCGAGTTAATTCCAGTAGCTATGTCAGTTTTTTCTTCACCAGTAAATTTATTCATTCTGTGAATGGCTTCTGTTTCCCAATCAGTCCAATACACCCAATCCTACGAGAAACAAAGAAAAATAATAAGTATAAAGTAACAAAATTTTACATTAAACATAAGTCAGTTTAGTTGAAGTACAATAGACTCACTTCAAACACATCAATAGAGAATGGGTGCTTCAAAATGACTGGAGAAGACAAGATTACTCTTCTATTATCACCATTGTAATCTGCAGAGCTCAGAAGATGAAGTTTAGCATCAGCCCAAAAGATTTTCTTAGAAACAAAATCTGAAAGAATTATATTACTACATTATACACAAAGCTATAAACAGTATAAAGCATCAAATTAAATAAACAAAGGAATTTCTTAGCAAACTTATGCACTGAAAGAGTAGAGGAAAAAAAAAACTTACCAAGAGCAAGACCATTAGGCCATTTGATATCAGAGGATATTATAGTAGCTCTGTGGCTACCATCCATTCCAGCACGCTCAATCTTAGCCTTTTCGCCCCAGTCAGTCCAATAAATCCAACTGTAAAATTAAATTACATCATAATTATATGAATTATTTGATAGAACAAGGGTAGCACTTGATTCTTAAGCTTAATGCCAACTTGAGCTTAAATGCCAATTTTTAAAAAATGTGATATATGAACAAAAACATTTAAGAAAAGTATTATTTGCTAAGTTATTTGATTCAAACAAAATATATGAAAGGTAATGTAATAAGACTTCTTATTTAAAGGGAAAAAATTCCTTTTTAAAGGAAAAGGAGCAATAAAAAAATTCAAAAGATTCCCTAAATGGAACAAAATAAATATAAAATTTATATGTAGTAAAAACAGTTTCATTACATTCAAAAAATATTCCTTTATGTTCTTTCATGGAAGAAATTTTAAAGACATGCAAATATCTAATCAATTCAAATACACGAGAATTGCTAAAATTTTTCTAATAGATACCAATCATGTGAAATTTAAATTACTCCCTTTGTTACTTATAAAATACTCATTAATCAAAAATTATTTCAGCTTTAAAATACATCAAAAACAATTTTTGCATCAGAAACATTAATTCAAAACAGATACTTACCCATCCAAGGGATCCACTACAATAGCTCTAGGTTCTTCCAAGTCTTTACTGACAATAGTCTTTCTTATTTTTCCAGTATTATCAGTAACTTCAATTTTGTTTCGAACATTATCTGTCCAGTAGATGTGATCATAAATCCAGTCTACAGCAATACCATCAACAGTTCCCACATTTTCAAAGACAATGGTTGTAACTGGCGTTCCAGTATCAATAGGAGCACTAAAAAAAGTTGAAACCTTTAACAACTTTCACTTAAAAAAAAAGTCTAAGATACATTAATTAAAGATAAAGAGCATTTTATTTATAATAAGACAAATTTGATATTTATATTGCTTGTGTGTCGTCTTTCAAACAAAGGCTTTTTGGTATACTGCATCAAGAACAGATTAGTGAAGTCTTTATGACTTAGTTTAAGTAAAGATCTGTGAAATTTAAACACACAATATCGGTTATTAAAAATTCCTGATGTGAAGCACAAGGGGGAAAAAATTAAAATGAAAACAATGTCAAGAAGTAAACAAAAGAAATAAATGAAACATAAATTAAGCAGTGTTTACTGAAGATGTGTAGAACATTTCTCAGTGTATTGAAATTTTTGCCCCCTGTAAGTAGTTTTAACTGTTTTTTCATTCTTGAGTGGTTTAAGATTTTTTCCCAATTAACTTTCATAAATTAAACTTATTAGAGCCAAAAATTTTCCAGTAATGGAGTAAGACTGTAAAGTTAGATATATTTCCCAAGGTCAGATGAAAATAATGGCTTCGATAGGTCTATAAAGAATAGTTTATTATAACAGGGGGACATTATTAAAATTGGGAAGATATTTGTTTGATGGAAGAAGCCATTTTAGTAAAAGTTATATCCATAATCTTTTTACTTCATCAACAGTAGAAAGATTTTTTAAAATTCATTTAATCTTTTTTCCCAATCTAAAGTAGAAATAATAGTTTTCTTAACTGAGCAAAACTAGATTTCCTAACTTTTTTTTTATTGTACAAGCATAGACTTGCTACAAAATCTGGTTATCTCTAATTTGTTTTTTTCCAAGCAATTTAAAATTGGCTGTCCCTGTAATATATCACTAATAATTAACATTTTAACTTTATATCAAGATGAAATAAAATACATTCTGAAACTTCATTTCAGAAAAATTTCATTAAACTTAAAAAATTCACAAATAAAAAAAATGATTAAATCAAAATATAGAATAAAAGTTAAGACAAAGATATTTTTTAGCAAAAATCAGTTCAGAATAATAAGCTGAATTAGAACTGAGAGTAACTTCTAGAACATATGAATCAATTCCAAGAGAGATAGGAGTAAAACTTACCTGTTCAATTGTCCCTCTACAACATCTGACCAAATAATAGTTTTAGTATGATAATTGTAATCAAGTGCTACACTACTGCGCATATTACTAACAACTGACACATATTCTTGAGTCTCTACATCAATTTTCCTAATATCTTGTCGATTTGTGAATAAAACAACAGTATGGCCTTCTGCAAAATAAAAGAAATAAAATTTTCCAGCTTGAAGTTAATATATGAAACATTTGTTTTTCCAAGTTAAATAAAAATCTTAATGTCAACATTTCTTTTTTAAAACAATTACTTAATTCCCAACAAAAAAAAAAGGGTCATTATATATATTTAAGGGTTAGATGCAAAAAAGGAAGCCTTATTTGCTCTCCAATATTAGAAGCGAGACATAAAAATGAAATAATTTTAAAAAACTGGGTTACTAATCGGTATATAAAGATGGGGGGAAAAGGGAGGAGCTAATACAACAAGATAGTTGCTTAATGATGTACTTTTACAGTAATGATTGTTCTGGGTGTAATTTAACATGTTCTGTTAAATTCCCTGTTCTGGGTGTTAACTACATAATAATCTATTACTCGCACATGGACAAAATTGTCCTACAATTATTACATTTCAATGTACTTATTTTAATTACAAAAATAAAATTGAATTTTTTTTCCCTAAAAAAAATACATTGATCTCAAATTAAAATTTTAAACAGATTTCAAAATTTTGTTTAAAAAAATTCTGATGTAGCATTTATTGGAAATAAAATGTTTCAATTTCATAATTAATATGAATAGATAAATTAGAATATTCCTAATAACAATAATTAAATAAAAGTTTTTTTATAAAATCAATATCCAATTAACTGAAACATAGATTTAAAAAAAAAATGCATGTATCACCTTTTGCTCTGCATCTTTTGTTATTGTTGGGTTCAAGCATATAGCCTTCCAAACATTCACATTTATGACCACCTTTTGTGTTAGTACACAACTGAGAACAGGCTCCAGGTATTTCACATTCATTAATATCTACAAAGATATTTTTCAGTTAAAAAAGAAATCTGAAATATACAACTACTTTTTGATTTGTGGAAATTAAAGCAGAAAATGCATAGTTAAAAAGTAATTCTTTAAATGATAGTTCTACTTTAATTCAAATATAATAAGTTGAAAAGTGCCAGAAAGATTAATAAAATTTTATCAGTATATATATATATAACTTGCACAGTAACATCTGTAAGTACAAGATCTCCCCCCCCCTCCAACACAAGAGTTATTCCAAAAAAACTTTAATGCAACATTTTTGTAAATATGAAACCTTAAAACATTTCAATGCACATTCTAGTTTATACTAATGTTTAATATCTCACATATATTTACCAATCATAAAAATTATTTCATCTAAAAAATAGTTTTTTAAAATAAAAAATTGAATAAAAATGAGGAAGGGAAAAAATACTATACATTATATAAGTTTATATTTACTATTTATAATGTATTATTTTGTGTTACAAATATTACATTATAACAAATATGGCAATAAATATTTCTATAGGGCATAAGAGCATTTTGCTTCCCAAAAAATCAGATTAATTGAAAATAAATAATGATATAAATATAAAGAATTAGTTTTATATTAACTTTCGATTCCTTTATCATACTCAATAATATAACATTAAATTTTATTTTTCTGCAAATAGAATAAGATTTTTTTGCTTTTTCACTTTATATTTCTGTATAGTAGCAAATTTTTCAAAAAGATGCAATGAAATAGGAAACCATTTTGTCAATTTCTATTAACATGTGCATACTGGAAATAAGTGCTTTAGTTTGATACCCCTTACTATATTATAGAAAGTCAAATTAAAACAAATAGGATGATTTTAAAGGGGAAATCTATGTGCTAGTCCAAAACATTGAAAGATACAAAATCAATTTTTGTCATATTTTCAACTTTGTTTCTTACTGATAACACATTTTGTTCTGCTATACAATATAAATACAAAAATGCTGTTATAAAACTAGCTTTCAATAAAATTATACACAAATAAGAATATGGCTACTTGCATACAGGTCACGGTTGAAAAGGCACTGTTATAAATCATAACCCCTAGCAATACACATATTTAATTACTCTTGAATAACTTAAATTTGAGATTTAATATAAATATTTACCTAAAAATAATTATTTTCCCAATGGTATCTACTTATTAATGTTATCTAATTTATTTTCAATTGTACTCTTATATAGTTTCTATGAATGTTAGTAACTATAACTGACAGTTATAATTACTAACTTTTTTAGAAATTATACAAGTTACAAATAATTTATTCAACATTCAATTACAGGACTAAATGTATTATATGGATGTGCTAAAAAATTACAAATACTTGCCTTCACAAGTTCTATTATCAGCCAAAAAGTATCCTTCTCTACATTTGCATTCATATCCAATAGGGAGATCTTGACATATTTGAGAGCAACCACCATTATCATCCTTACATTCATCTTTATCTGTTGGAAAGGAGGAGAAAATGGTTATAAATGCATAGTGGCAAATTAAGAAAGGGGGGGGGGACACCATAATTGAATTCTGGTACTCTTAAATAACTTCAATTTTGAAATTACAGCTAATAGAAACATTTACTTTTATAATTTATCATGTGTGTATTATTTTTCTAATTTTATTAATGTATCATTAAATAACTTACCCACATAAAGTTAAACTGTTATTAAAAATTACTCTAATAGAGCATTTATACTTTAACAATTCAAAAATAAGTGCCCTATTTTTAAGATTTTTAAAAACTTTTAACCACTCTTTGAATCTAAATTTAATGTGTGTATTATAACAGCTCTAATGGGATAAATATAATTTTTTAAAAAAAGATTTCTTACACTTAAATTTAAAAGCAAAAATAAAGTTGTATACTGAATGAATTACATTATATAAGGCCACTTAAAGAAAAAAATTTGCAAAGTTAATTTAACACTCACAACATAAAGCTTGAGGTTCATCTTCATAATTTCCGCAGTCATTACGCCCATCACAAACTGCTTTCAGAGGAATGCAATGATCACCACAGTTGAACTGAGTTTTAGGATCACATTTTGTAGCATGCAATGCTAAAAATTTTAAATAAACATTAGTATGTTTGGCTCCCCCCCCCCCTTTATTAAACTAAGAGAATAAGTAGTTTCAACATACATTCACAATTCTCTTCATCTGAACCATCTGGACATTCTTCCATGCCATTGCACTGTAATTGACCGGGGATGCATTGTAAATTTTTACACTGAAATTGATCTGGCCTACATGTGTTTGTACCTGCAAATACATTCATCAACATATATTAAAGATTTTTCACCATTTAAAATAAACAAACTAAAATTTCAAACAATCCTTCATTCACTTACATGTACATCAATAAAATATTTAATTTCACATATCCTATTACTAAATTCAATTCTTATAAAATTACCTTAAAATTTAATATAATTGCCAACTTACAAACAAATATTCTTTTTAAGGATAATCTACTTTAAAACTATACCAAATCCTTAAATAATGCAAATCTTTTTTACAAAATTTACTTTTACATTTAAAGATATATAATTACAGTTTAATTCGTCTGATTCATCTGGACAGTCAGGATCTCCATCACATAGCCAAGTCAAATGAATGCAATCTTTTTTGTTTGCACACATGAATTCCCTGTTGTTGCATACAGATGTTACTGGTGTAGGACAATTCTTCTCATCTGATTCATCAGAGCAGTCAACTGCTCCATCACATTTCCACTTCTCAGGAATGCACTTTCCATTTTGACAAGCAAATTCGGAAGTAGAACAAGTCACATTGGCTATAACGAAATAAAAGCTTAAATTTTTTTCAAAATAATTTGACAATATATTTATATAAGACACATTTAGACATTAAATTTTGTTTTAAGTAATAAACATAATACAAAAAGTTAAATTCTGATCTGTCACAAAAATCATTTTAAATCTTAGCTAGGAGACTTCACATATTTTAAAAGGCAACATCACACAGAAACAGTGAATCATTAGAAAAACAGTGAAAAACAAATGCTTTAAATTTCGTTTGGAAATTGAATGCGAGAAATATTTCCATTGTTTGTACAATTTCTAAAAATGTGTGCAAACAATTTTTTAGTAAACATGACCTTCAATATAGAAAAAAATATGAAAAAATACTAAAATATTCTTAATTTAAAAAATATATTTGAAAAAATATCTTTTCACAATGAGCTGACATCATCCCAGAAGTAATATGACAGATGAGTCATTATCCCAGAAGATAACAGTCAACCTCCAGAGTTAGATCTCAAAAATTTTTAACATTAATTTATAACTCAGATCTTGCAGTGGACTTAAATTAAAGCTATTATTCATTTCAACAAAATGCATCTGCTCGATTTTAAAACTTGGCACATACTTGTATAAACATTAAGTATTGCAACAACAATGCAAGTTGTTTTACATTAGCATGATTATCTACATAGAATTTTAATAAGAATATTACTTACCACAGTTCAACTCATCACTATTGTCTCCACAATCATCATCTTGATCACAAACCCATCGATTAGTAATACATTTATTATTATTGCAGGTGAATTCATCATTTGAACATGTTATTTGATCTAAAAAGTATTTTCAAAAAAAGATTTAGTACAGAAATGTTTAATACAAAAAGAAAAATTTTCATCAACAATATTTAGATACTCACGACAATCAAACTTTTCATCCGATCCATCTTTACAATCTTCCTGTCCATCACAATGCCATGAAATAGGAATACACACAGCAGGTGAGTGACAAGAAAATTGGTTTGCTTGACATGTCTTGTTAGCTATAAATAATATTTATTAGTTAAAAAAATGACTCTGCCAGATCTTATTTTTTATTGAACTAGTAAACATGTATTGGCGAAAACAGAAATGCTAAAATTAAGAACCTATTCAGGTCAAGGTTACAGCAATATTGTAATGATTAAAAGAATATTAATGAATACAAAGGAATTGGAAGTCAACAATATTTTTAAAGTACAAATTGTTTTATTTTATTATATACAAAAAACAAAATCATGGCTATAGAAAATGTTTCACAGTTTATTCAGTGAAAAATGTCAAAGAAAATATACACTAAAACTGCAACTAGGAGAAAAAGAGTATTTCATCAAAAGAACACTCACAACATATTGCTGGATCTTCATCGGAATTGTCAAGACAATCATTTTCAAGATCACACTGCCACCGATTAGGAATACACCGGCCATTGTTGCATTTGAATTCAGTCTCCGAGCAAGTTCTGGCTTCTAAAAAGAAATTATTTTTGGTTAAAACATTTAATCCGAAATTGAATGGACACAAAAAAGAAAGAAAAAAACAGTCAAACACATAAAACTTATCAGAAATGTAAATATCAAACAAAAACTACTCATACACAGTTCTTTCATTTAATTTGGAAGTTTTCCTGAATGCAACAGAGCTATATATATTAACTTTCTCTTATAAAAGAAACCAATATAAATACAACATAAAAAAAAGTTTATTACAAAAATACTTTGGTTGCAATGATACACAAAAGAATTACATACATATTTCATTTAATTAAGGACCATTTCTTTTTTCCCTCCAGAATTAAGTGGAGAACAATCCCAAAGCCTCAAATACTCAATTTTGACACAAACAATAGAGCACAACTTATATATACAATTTATATGATTATAAGAAAAAAAAACTATCAACCTTACAAAAAATTTTTAAACGAAAAGAATCCAAATTTACTATAAATTACTTGAAATTTGTTACACCCCCATTAAAAAAAATTTAATAATTCCATTACATCAATTAAATCTCATAATTTATACATCATTTTCCCAATCATATAATTCTGTTAACAATACAAATTAATACAATTAACTTTTCTAAATAATATGCAGACCACTTTTCAGTTTACAGCATATGAACCCTTTAGTGTAGGTGTTCACTAATTTTACACAGAACGATTTAAATATAATTTTCATAATTTGTATAATGTTATAGCCCATTTATTAATAAATTCGCATTACTTAAAAATTTGTTTTGATCACTGTCGAATAAAATTGTACAACCTAGCCTTTGCACTCTGCTCTTTTCTAAATTTAGAATAAATGCTGCAATTTAAGAAGTCATAAGTATTGTATTCAAAGAAAATATATTTGTTACAAACAGGCAATTTGTGAACATTAAAATCAATTGAATACAAATTGTTTTGTATGTATATTTATCATGAAGTCAAATGCCTACAAATCATTTAAATAGATACATCAACGAATATCTACTTTTCCTTCTGTTGATGTCGATTAAATATTCGATTTTAAAGCACACGAACGTAGGAGATTCCTAAAAAACGTGTCAGGAGAATTTCGAGACAATGTACGAGGTAAAAAGCGCAAGTTTCGGATTCTTTCCGACGCCGAAATATCGCGCCGGCAGATTTCCTCGCAGAAAATAACCTCAATTGGCACAGAGCCAGCGAAATCCTTTCCGCGTACGGGAAAGGATGGCCTTGCCGGTAAGAAAACCACGTGGAACAAATACACTCGAATCCTTTTCGCGAATATGGATGAATAAAAATTTTCTAGCATTAATAAAAATATGGAGATAAACGATTGTTTTAGAAAAAACCCTGCTGGTGGAGAAAAAAAGTTAAATATTTAAAACTTCAGCTACTTTGGAAAAAGAAAATATTAATTAAAAAACAACATTAAATTCTTAGAAACAGCGAAATCTCGATTCACAGTTTCATAATGTTCCATATATAATTTATATATTTAATATTGAACTCCATAATAAATCCTGCATAAAGAAACATTCATCATTATATCTTAAGCAATAAGAAGTGTTATTTCCTTTTATTTCTGAAAAACACATCTTTTCTTTCAATACATTCCTAACAATGTCAAATTGCCCGCTTGGATCCTTAGCAGCTTTTTTGTAAGGAAAAAAAAATAACTCTTTAAAATATAAAAAAAAATTTGACATTAGCATGCATTTTATCAGCCAGTAACCACATTTGAAACTAAATATTTTTCATGGTTTATAATTAAAATTATAACTGATTGCCTAAATATGCTGATAAAATAATACACTGTCAAAGGAAGGGGACGGTCAAAGGTGGGATTCGTGTTAAAAGTTACTGAAGATGCAAAAAATTACTCAAATATTTTCCATGACAATGTTTTTCGCACCTTATAAAGACATGATTACTCATTTCACAGAATTTTATAGCATTTTCGTAAAAATACTTGAACACGTTTCTTATGCGTAAAAACAACCAATACACAGAAAATTAATCAAAAAGCGGGTATGAAAATTGCATCAGAAAAAGGAAGAGAGAACCCCCCCCCCCCTTCAAAAATAAAACACTCTACAAAACTACGGAAAAGTCGATAGTCGACGTCATCGCGCGATTTGTTTCGTCATCAACTGCATCAGCACGCTATTATCAGGCGAGATCCATCGACCAATCAGAGAACCGGAGGTGTGTCTCGTTCGCGTTTCCGTCTACGCACGCCATGCCGGCTGTTTGGTCTGTATGAAACGTGTCGCCGACGGGTCTTCTAGATCGCCAACACACACAAGGGTATTTCTAGGTTATAATTATAAAAAAAAATACTTACATCGGACGATGGTAACGTACCTGAAGCCAAAACAAACGGACGGGAAAAATTTCAAATGACGACGCATTGAGTGTTTTATAGACATAACAGACTACTAAAATTTGTATTGGTAATTAGTTATATGAATTTCAAAGGAACTAAATTTTGGAACCAGCAAATTTGACAGTACATACAATTTTTAACCCGTTTTTTTTAATTCACAGCAATACATATTTTATAGTTTTGAAAATATTTAAGAATATAAAATTCTAGAAATGCGTACAGAATAAAAATTATATTTTTTTCATACATACATATATATATATACACACAGTGGGTACAAAAAGTATTTGCACACATACATTTTTGTCCACAATTTATAAGAAAATGCATTAAGAAATACAAAAATTGGCATTTTAAAAATAAAATAAGCCTATTCATTTAAATTAATTACAAAAAATACAATAATATTAATAAAAAAACATTTTTTGCAACAATATTAAAATATCTTATGTCAAAAAAGTATTTGCACACTCAACTCAACTTTAGCAAATTTGCATTTTTTTGCTAATTATTTGACAGTCATCCCACAGTAAATAACATGCGTAAGACGACTATAAAAGTAGGTATTGTCGAAACTTTATCAGTTAATTGTCGATTTCAAATTGTAATGGCACCTAAGAAATCTGAATTGCCGATTTCGTTGCGAGAAAAAATTGTTTTTCTACGTGAAAATGGCCTATGTTATCGAGAAATAGGTAAAAAAAAGTAAATTTTTACTTCTCTACTGTTCGGTATGTTATAAAACGTCATAAAGAAAGAGGATCTACATCAAATAACTTGCGCTCTGGACGCCCAAAGAAACTTTCACTGCAAATTAAGCGAAAAATCATAAGAGAAGCATCGAAAAATCCATTTGTTAGTGCAATTACATTAGCCAATGATGTCGCTTCAACATCTGGAGTTCAAATCTGTGCCCGAAGTGTTCGAAATATCCTGCATAACGCACAAATTTATGGGAGATCTCCAAGGAAAAAACCTCTCATAACTGAAAGAAATAGACTAAAGAGACTTGAATTCGCTAAGGAATATATTAATAAGCCAATTGATGTCTGGAAAAATGTCATATTCTCCGACGAGAGTAAGTTCAATATCTTTAAATCAGATGGCAAGAAATTAGTTTGGAGAAAACCTTGTACTGCTTTTCATACCAAAAATGTGTTGCCTACAGTTAAACATGGAGGAGGTTCTGTTATGATTTGGGGGTGCATGGCTAGCAAAGGAGTTGGTAATTTGTGTTTCATTGATGGGAATATGACAGCTCGAACCTATATTGATGTGTTGCGAGATAACTTGCCACAAAGTGCAATAAAATTGGGTATCAGTAATTCGTACTATTTTCAGCAAGACAATGATCCCAAGTACACTGCCGGTATAACACGTATGTGGTTGCTTTATCATGTTCCCAGAAAACTTGCCACACAACCACAATCACCAGACTTAAATCCTTTGGAAAATTTGTGGAATTCTGTGGATTTAAAAATAAGAAAAAGGAAGATTTCAAACAAATCTGCCCTTAAACAAGTCCTTATTGAAGAGTGGTCGAATACTGACCCTACTGTTACAGAAAATTTAAATAAATTAATGCCAGCAAGATTACAAGCAGTAAGGCATGCTAAAGGAATGCATACTAAATATTAGTTATTTGAAATTTGCTTATATATTTTATTTCTTTTGTACTCATGCAGGTGTGCAAATACTTTTTTGACACGAGATATTTTAATTTTGTTACAAAAAAGCATTGTTATTTATATTATTGTAATTTTTCCGTTTGTTTTGGATGATTAAACTTATTTTGATTTGGCAATACCAATTTTTTTATTTCTTAATGCTTCTTTTTATGAATTGCAAACAAAAATGTAGGTGTGCAAATACTTTTTTTACCCACTGTATGTATACAAAGACCATAGTGCAATGGAGAGTAATAATTTATGACCGCTATCTTCCACATAAATTAAAATGCGATTTAAGATCTAAACAAAAATGTTTTTACTAAGAGAAGTAAAAAACATGAATACAACAAACTTGTGATTTTGCATTACTGTGAACATATTTCATTATTTTGAATTTTATTCAAATATAACGAGGACCAAAACTGTTAACCGGTTATTATGGCCATTATAAATAGGGTGAGGATGTATAATAGAAACTGAAGAGCTAAGCAACGGTATAAAAATCAAATGGGTTGTACATTTGTATTTTTCCCAATTTCGGTGTAAAGCGATTTGAAATTATTCGAATGCTGACCAACACAAACAACATTTATAGGAAATTAATATAAACTACAAATATGCTTTCACGCAGAAATACATCGGAAGAATTTAACACTTCTAAATAAATTGCGCAAAAGATCAAAAAGTCAAAAGCCATACAAGAACTGGAAGTGTACCAAACTGAAAACGAATTTCGGTTGAAAATGTGTAGATCAAACCATATAACAACCGAAAAGGATTCTATCGATGAAGAAATAAGAAAAGACGTCAACATCTAGTTCCGAAATCGAATAAGAAAAGCATTGTTCTTTACGGTAATGTATATTTCTTACGTATGTAATACTGCAGGAGGAAGTAAACAAGAATGAGGACTTGTTGAGAAAGAGGATGACATGTTTCAAGATTAACGTAAAAAAAAATAACATAAGCAAAAATCCAAAATGGGGATTCAAATAAAAGAAGCGAGAGCATATTATATATAACTGAATATATTACAAGCCATCCTAATCTTCGCCTATTTCCTTCGCCTTCCGTAATTAGTAGTTTCGAACACAAAATGTTTAAATCAATTGGTGTAAAAACTTCATTTATTAACTTTAACCATTGCCAATCGTATTTTGAATTAGGAACTTCGAAGGGAAAAAAATAAGACTGTACAAATGTAAGTACAGTATCTCTCCCTCTCATTGATTTAAAAAATAAAACTATTTGGGGTCCAATTGCATCGAAAATTTAAAAGAATCAAAATGTACCACATCTTTTTTTTGCACGGGCAAAATAAACTACTTTTTAACAATCCAGTATGAAAAACTATTCAAATTTCTACAACGCGTAATTGAAAATTTGAAAACTGAGTTTTAAAAAATACAATCAAACTGCGTTTTAAAAAATACAATCTTAATATAGCAAATTGCAATTAGTTGTGTTAGCATAATACTAGCACATAAACAAAAAATTTGAAACAAAGGCAGATAAATTGACAGCTTATTAACATTGATAATTTTTAATTAACGAGGACAAATGAATTCACATAGTCTAAAATTACAGAACATTATTAATGAATATTTATAGTGCATGTAGCTTCTCTTTTTTTTATAGAAGTTTCCTCCCACCACCTAAATTTTTTTTTAGAATGCAGGATAAGTAGCCATACGGATGCTACTCGAATTGAAAATCTGGGTCTACATTGTACAAGATCAAGGTCAAATATCGCAATCTTAATATTTCCCTTGATGAATGATTGTTTTACAAGTATTTAGAGCTATAAATAGATAAAACAGAAGCACATTTCATTTTTTTTAAAAAAAGAAAAACCAAAAAGGTTTTCTTTTTATTTAAAAAACTGAGGATTGCAAACATTGACTAATCAAATGTTGTAATATGTTAAAAAGTAATTTTTTAATTGAAAAAAAAAAAACTAACTAAAATAGAGAAACATTCAACTGCTATTGAAAATTCTTTCTAATAAAAGGTCCCTCTTCCCCCACACACAATCAACCATAAAAATCCATTCATTTTTTAAATTAAATATCTCATTCAACATTTCATTCAAAAGATAAATATAAAAATTGCTGCAACGATTCACTACACATCGAAACCCTAGACTTGCATCGAACATATAGAGTAGTAAAAACGCAGAACACAATTTGAAACTGCCGAGAATTGCAACTATTATAAAATATAAAAAGAAATATTAAAATTAAATGCATGAAAAGGGACAAGAAATACTAGATTAACATTTCCACCAAGATCGACACAAGCTCAAAAAATATGTTTACTTCCATTGCAACTAATTAAAAATACCTTGGCAAGAGTAAGTGACTAATACTTTTCCTCTTATAAGTAAGGTCATACACTTCATTAATAAACAAAAAAATATAATAAAACTGTTTTCTTTAATCAAGTTTAATCTAGTCGCGGGAAGTGTAGACACTTAGAAGAGATACATGTTTATTTTCATATGACCACATGATTAATTCATTGGATCTCGGCATTGAAGGTTTTTAAAGAGATCATTGCCTTCCAACAAATTTGAGTCGATTCGTATTTAAGGCAGCACAGATACTCCTTGAGGCTTCATTTACAGATAAACTTAAGCAATTACATCTCATTCAGTTCCATTTCCAGACACTTTTAATAGCGTTTAGATTATTTGTGCAGCGAATTATTTCAGCTCATATGTTTCAGAAGAAATAATGTAAGATTTTCAGAGTTCTTTAACAGAAACATCTTGTCCATGCGGTCAATTTAAAACAGAAAATGAGTCTAGTAACAAATCTATCAAATTTAGCACCAACGGATAATAAATATATCAGCATGTATTATAACTTTTGAATGTCTACATTATAAACAATTTACCAATAAGAATTAAGAGAATAGAAGAAAAAAATCCAAAGCTTTAAAAATGTTACAAGATTTGTGTTGCAAAATGAAACATTTTTTAAAACTGTACAAACGTTTAAGGCAAAAATCAACCAAGTGGAACAAAAATAAAGAAAATATTCCAAAGGGAAATTTATTTCAGGAGGGAGGAGAGGGATGAATATATATTTTGAAATTAAACATTCTTTATACATCATGAAGAGCTTAAAAATATCAAGCATCCCTATCACTACAGATTACCTTAAGTAATATTTAACACCTAAGAAGAAACCTCACTTTCAAAATTACAAGGGCATATAGTTATTGGGCAATAAGGTTTTTATAAAAAAAATTATGTCCCTTATCCAAAAACAAGAGTTCTCATCGTTAAGACAGCAAAAGCCAATTATTATTACAGATTTCTTTCTTTCTTTTTTTTTTGTGGGGAAAGAAAGAATATAACTAGATGCAGGTTTTTGAAACCCTCAAGCTACGAATGTAACGGCGATTTCACAATGCCATCTTGGTAAATAAACACGGAAGAAACCCAAACAGTCTTGTTCACCTTCGTTTTTCAAAGAGTCTTGAAACTTCCTCTAACTTCATGAAAGAAAGTAATCAAAATTATATTTTCCAAACCCTATTAAAATGTTGGACAGGAAAGAACTGATAGATGTAAACTAATTAAATTGCCAGCAGAATGGAATTCATTTCGAAAGAATGAATTTTGGAAAACTTTTATTTAAATAATGTCAGCATATGAATTACGACAATTTTCTTACGTCTTTTTCTATTCAAGGGGCTATGAAGCAATAAAAACACTTTTGAACATATCGTTCAGCAATTGCTTTTTTAAAAGAAAAATTTAAGTATCAAACTTTGTGTTTTTTGTATTTTGATTCATTAAAAATACAATATAACTTTTGGATAGAACTGAAAGGCTGCCCCGTAAATACATGTAACCTCACAAAACAATGAGTATAAAAAAATTCAATTCTGTAGCATAAATCACTTTAAAACAGGGAGACAAAATATTATTTCTACTTTCGTTCAAAGTCTTCACCTAATATAAGAGCAAATTCAAATTCGAAATTAATTTTCACATAAAAATTTTCCCATACAAAAAAATATCTAACCTTCATAAAATTTCCAAGCATTGTAATGTATATAACCCATTAATTGTATTGTCTCCTTAAAATTTCGATTGGATATTTTCTGCTTCACACAAAAAGCCAATGTATATCATAATTTTGAACCCTCGTAAATGACGAAGTCGACATCTTAGTTGGTATTCCACTTTCCGCACCAAAAATACACTTAAATGTAAAGACTTTACTATTTAGCATGCATCGGCTTCGTTACGTGACGGTTCTTAAGTAGCATTAGGACTCGAACTTACCACTCGACTGCAACAACGCCACTAACGAGCTTGGGACCATGATCACTGCTATCGCCATTTTAAAATTTCGAAACATTTCATAAATGCATTCCCTCCGCCCGAAAGTTAAAGGGTGGAGTTTTAAAACCAGCTTTAGTACACCAATATAGAAAATTAAATATGGTATTCAATTTATACTAAAAAAATTAAGACGTCATTCAGAGAAACGAGAACAATAAATTACACTGATCTCTGTATGCCTGTGAAATCAGAAAATTAATAATTTTTCAATTTGAAAGAAACGGGCTGAGGTAGTTCGTATGCTATTTTTAAACAGCCTTAAAGAATCCATAAAAAAAAGTACTCTTTAAAAAGTCTGTACCAGAGTGAAGATGGAATCTGCAAGTAACTTAAGAAAAAATTTGAACAAAACTAAATTATGAATTCTTTACAAAATGGAGGGAGAAGTGTTAGTTTAAAAATTCAGAACATATTTTCGAAGAAGTTTGAGATGATTCACAGTTAAATATTGGTGTGTTTTTCTCCACGAAAAGGCAGTTTTTCACCAGTCAGTTATTTATGCACCTGACTCAGAACACCTGTTTGAAATTGATGATCGTTAAAGAGTGAGCAACAATTTCCACGATTCACCTACTAGCAAGCACAAAACGTGCACAGCTAAATGCATCGGTGTTCGAATCAAAAGTCAGCTGTATTTTTAAATGGTTATTTTTCGTTCAATTCTTGTTCGAACAGAAATAGAACGCATGATATTAAATGCTACAAGCACTAAAATGAAGGAAAGAAACCGCACACTTATAAGGTATACGATTTTCCCGACCCCCCGGTACATTTGTTGGATAGTTAAGACAATGAAATAAGGGCTGTATTAAAGGTGATCTCAAAATATACAAAATAGCTTCTGAATTCCTAAAATATCAAACACCTAAAAAAGATACAAGTACGACCATAATTTTATTTCTTTTCATTCAGTAACAATTGATCATTAAAAAAGTAGTTCTATAAAAGCGACAGACGGCGGCTATGAGCGACGGGCATTAGTAATTTTGAATCACGACTAAGTGATACAACACATACACATCTAAACTAGCATCCACTCTACACTTCCACGCCAAGTGTCAAGACATGTGTATCAGTTCCTCTACACAGCGAGTCTTCAGTAACACCAAGCCTAAATACCACAACTCACGAATTCGTGATCACGGCCACCATCAGGCGAGGAGAACCAAGAATCGAGAATTACGGAAGGACAAGATTTATAAAACCATTTAATGACAACAAATGACATTTTAATTACCTATTTAAACAAAGAAATCTTTCATATTCTAGTAAACTGTTCTGATATTTATTTTAAAAGCCTCTCGAATTCTTACTTTCTATAGTCTTATTTTTTAATCTAAAATGAACAACTCAAATATTTTATCTTTATTTAAAAACAGAAGTAAAATAAAAACCCTGTCTCCAAATTATTACTATGCTCTGGATTAGTTACCCCATTTTTATTACATGATTTGTACATCACTTTTTTAAGTATTAGAATAAGATTTCAAGGTAAAAACCTAAGTCGAGTTTCAAAGGTACTGCATCTTGTTATTTCACGAAAAAGATATTTTCAAACAATAAAGATATTTTTAACTATAAGTACTTTGACATACAAACTGCAAAACTAGTTTTATTAAAATTTCTAATCGAAGCCTCTAGAAGAAAGATTGATCTAAAGATTTAATTGGCTAAATTTATTTGACGTCACTGTCACAAAGACAATCACGTGTTTACAGTTAAATTCATACCACATTGCTGCCAACCTTTCCCTTAAACAGAAACTTCCTTATATAAAGAAAATGCACATTGCTAACAATAAAGAACACAGGAAAACTAAACAAAAGCCACGATTTAAAAGCATCGGCATATTTTTCTTTAAATTATTTTTCATTTATGAAAATAATTAGATATCTTTACCCAATTATCAAATGCAAAGTTATAATTGGATTTTACAAGTACAAGTCCGTCAATTTGGAACTCAACGAGAAAACAAGAGATGACATTTATCACGTGATCGTGATGAATTTAGCCCTTTAAATATAAAGATGTCATAAAATTTTATGATATTTACTTTCATTGAAAAGACTGCTAATAAAAATCACAAATATTTATATAATTTTAAAATGGATTCACGAAAAAACAGTCTTTTTCTAAATGTAGGACAACGTAAAAATATACAACCAAAAATACTGTTAATATCATCAACAAAATCAAGTTCCTAAGCAAAGAAGAAACGGTATCCCCCCCCCCCTGCCTTAGGAATATTACTAGTTACTTTGCAATAGTGTTATTTGCATTTCGAGGTCCGCATATATGACATCATTCAGCATCAAAATGTCTCACGAATCAGTATTCTGACTTATGAATGAAATACTCGCTGTAAATGGGACACTGCAGTGGTGTAATAGCCTCAAACTAGCGGAATTGAACAGAGCTGCAAATATGAAGTAGAACGACTGCTGCAGATATATGGATGAAAAAATAGCTCTAGGAAGCCTATGGCAGATTCATTAAAAACAGTAAAACTCTGACAGCTTATATATTTCAATTAAACCTTAACAACTTAATATTTTAAATGAAACAAAACTCGGTTTGAAAGGTGTAGCCTGAATGATTTATCGCATTAAAAATGGCATTAATAAACTTTAACAGAAATTAATCATTAAATCTTTAACATTTTGAGAGAAAAAATTATTTTGTACAGCTCCAAAATTATAAAATGATCTTTTCAAATTGTTATTCCCTTTCAACTCATAAACTTGCGATTTATTTTTAAGACTTGTGTCGCTTTTTTTATAGAGAGGAAAAAATAACTAGACCAATATATGATTGGCAACGTATATAATACGCAGAAAGAAAGTGAAAATTTTGACCCTTAGCCAATTTTGACAACTGACTAGAATTAGATTGGTGAAGAGCTTAAACGATTAGTGCTTATCTTAAAAATGTATTGTTTATTTATCTTTCAGATGGCAACGTTATTAGTGAATAGCTATTAAAAAGTTTGCTCGATTGTTACAAAAGGAGATATCATGGAGAGAGAGAAGAGAGTTTTCGTCTCTTTTTCATAAGATTGACCCCTAACTTAAATTACTAGCCACCATAGTAAGTAAAAGTTAACTAAAACTATTAATCCCAGAAGTTAAGGAAAGAAAGTAATTTTGCGACTGTACAATTATTTTGGAAAGCAATGAAAATTAGTTTAAATTTTCTTTTGAAGCCTTTAATAGCTTATTCTTGAACTAACGAAGCAAGATCTAAAGATAAAAGAAATTACAAAATTTGCTTTGAAGATACCAAAAGAAGGGGATGTTTACAGATAGAAGAGCAATTGGGGTGTTTTAAAAAGAAATAGTGGGGGTGGGGAGATAATTATGGTGGTTCCAGGGGTAGACTTTAGAATCTTGATTTAAATGTGTGCGATATTTACGTCGCATTATAAAGCTGCACGAGAGCTATTGGCGATGGAACCCGTAATTTTCAACCATGGTCAGATGACGAGGATGACACCTGAGCTGCCCCCCCCACTTCCACAATTTAAATGTGTAACTATTGTATGTGTGAGTACGAAAAAAAAAGTGTGTTCCACCTTTAGTTATAAGTGTAATGGATTCAATTTCAATAACTTTTTAAAAGATTTCTGGATAATTTAGTGTAATATTACCATCAAATTTGAAGTTATTGGGAGTACATTATTTCTAACGTATCAAGGTGCGTTAGTGTGAGGGTATTTTATCTCTCTCATGACTTTATCTTAATGCAAATAATAATGTTCCATCAGTACGAATTAGTTTATCGAGATGCCCAATAATTACTTTTACCTTTCACATATATATATTTGACTTCCAGTTGAAAAACTTTTCTTTTGATCCTAAATAAGTTGGTTGAAATTATTCAAAATAAAGTAAAATATTACGATAATTTTTTAGTTACTATTAAATTACAATGCACTATTCTCATAGAATTACATTATTCAATCGGTTGGATAAGATGAACTATATTATCTCCTTTCACTTGTGAATATCTCCGATTAAGTAATCTGTTACTATTTTGTACACAAGAAAGAGAGCGCTCTAAAATAACTCAGTATCTAGGTTTTTAGTTACATCTTGTTTATATTCTATTCTTTCGCCACCGTCCGACAGCCAAATCTGGGATAGTGTTCGATAAGATAACAGTTCCACTTCAGAAGTGTGAACATCTAAACAAGGCAGCACTTGATAAATAAATGTTTTAAAATGTTTTGAAGCAGCATATCGTTGTTGATAAATGAGCGATGTATGTAAAAAAAAAAAAAAATTTGATTTTTTTTGTTTTGTTTAATGAATAAAGTATTTGAGACATATGCACAAATATATTGAGACAAAATATTCCAGATAATCGCTTCAAGTGTAATTTGCTTAAATAAATTTTTTGGGAGAAAAAAAAACCAATTGAACAAGAAGTTCCCGGTGAATTATATAAAAATATAATTCTGGAGGACTTATTTTATAACCTGGAAATTTTTAATTCAATTTTTCATTCCAATTGATATATTAGAAAATTTATCGTTTATCCGAACACACAAATTAAATATATATATATATATCTTTTACTGGGGATTTTTTTTAAATTATAAGATTGCATGATTTTTCCAATTTTGAACACATTCTAAATTCAGAAAAATGTTCCCCCAATGTCATATTCTACAAAGTTAGATTTTAAGAATTTTTAATTATACGCGACACAATTCAAATTATATGATGTTACAAGATATAGCAGAAAATGAAGGTGATAAAGCGATAATTTTAAAAATTAATCATAAGCTGTATGTTCAACTACGTAAACATTCAAGAGGGAAAAAAAAAGAAAACAATTTTAAATATATAAAAAATAAATTTCCAATAACCCCTAAAATGAATTATTCATGTGAATAACTAGACGGTTACAAATATAATCAAAGATTTAAACGGTAAAGTATTTGTTCAATTGGCTTTTGACTCATTGTTCGAAAGCGACATACAGAGTTTGAAAATTTTCCCTGTACATCTTTTTAGGTTGATTGAAAATAAAAATTTAACCCTAAAACGTAGAAATATTCCAAAGTAATCAAAAAATGGAAGTAAATTATGTATTACTATTAAATTTATAAAGTTGGTAAAACTTTATATTCTGTTTGTTTATTCAAATAAATTAAAGGGAGGAAACTAGATTTACCCTTTAAAAAAATGACAAAACTGTACATTTCTCAAACCAACCACCGAATTTATTTTTCTTACTCTGATTGCACATAACCCACTACAGTTTTATTTCCATTTTTAGATTACTACATTGTGTGGACCAGAGTAAATAATTTTCCCAAGTTCACTGTCTATTGAAACACTTCAAAAGAAAAATCGTTAGCCAAAAAGAAAATCAAATTTTGAAGAATCACTGGTCGATATAAACGCGGCAGTCTCACGATCATCCTAAAATTCTTAGTACGATTTTATTTCAATAGCTCCCTGAATACTAGATTACGCATAAATTACTGCAATAAATATATATCAATAGATTGATTAAATATTACTTAAGTTTTTGTAAGAGTTTTACTTTAATTCAATGCGAATTATAAGAAATTTGCCGCTGATGTAACACTTCTGAAAATTAAGATAATTTTGGGAGAAAGCAGACATTTGAAAAGTGTGGTGAGATTCAATTTATTTGTATCTAAAATAATAGCCCTTCTGGGCTAATAAATATTTTTCAACACACTAAATTTAAGGACCGATGAAAGAATAAGAAATCAAGGTCAGCAAGAAATTTAAACGTTATTTTTCAAATGTTGCATCAATTCCATTTCACTTCTCTTAAAAACGAACAGGAAATTTCTCCAGTAAAATCAGAATAACATTGCCACATCAATCAAAAAAAGAACTTTTTTTCCCAACTGCTCTAAGAATCCGTCCGTCACTAAAAGTGACGAGGGGAAAAAGGTAATTTTAGTTAACACAAAGGAAACTATAAAATCAACTTTGGTAATATTTGTTTATATAGTGATTGACAAATCAAAAAAAAGGGTAAAAATAATATCTTATAGAAAAAAGTAACCTTGACTTTTCTACCTTTCGGATTGGGAAGTTTTTACAAGGAACTAAATATATAATTTAATTTACACGATTTACAACTGAACAGAGGAAAGTAAGTATTCCAGAGTAAATATAAGAAATTTGTAAAAATAAAAAAGATTGCGATTTCACATAATTTTTCCTCTTGATAAAATATATTCATAAAAACGTATACACAGTAGAATACATTTTATCAAAATTATTAAAATACTGAAATTAAAAATATTTTTTCAAACACTTGAAGCTAATATCGAAAAGAACAGAACGTGTTCGAAACAACGAATATTTAATTATGTTCATCAACAAACTAGTCAGATTTTTCCCTTTTTATTTCATTTTTAAATCTTCAACGATCTCTCATTTTGCAGGTTTCTTAATGCAATAAAAAATGCTTATCCAAACCAAGAAATTTTTTTAAATAAATACGACGAGTTGGTTCGTAATAATGTAATCTGATGTTGTAAAAACACACAGTTAACACACATATATATATATTCAAATAATTGGTCTTTAAATTAAGATAGTTTTAACTATTGTCCATCGCAGAAATCTAACAAATGGAGGATAATTTCGAGCACAATTAGACCAAATTCCAACATAAAAAAATATGATATCCAAGAGTGGGGGGGGGGGGGGAAGCAAAGGTGACGCTTAAGTGAACCCTCAAAATAAGCGTCCACAAAATCGTCTGGCAGCGATCTCTGCCAACAAACTGAACGAAGCTAAAATGCAATGACCTAGAAGTTTCTAAAACTTGCTTCAAGACCGTGGCCTAGAAACAAACAGCAACCGATAATGAAAGGAGAAAAGAAAAATATAAAAAAATGCTTGGAGGTTCTTCCCAAAAGGAGCCTTAATCAATTAAGGGTAATTTTTTTCCCCCCCAAACTAAGACAAGCATTTATTTTTATACTAATACCCCGCAGCATGACTTTTCTACCACATTTTAAGGAGGTAAAAACATTCAATAAATTTCCAAAGGAAAATTCCATGAAGATGCACAAACGAACGACAGGTAATGGCAATTGTAAAAATAGGTTATATTTTTTATCACTATATGAGAGAAACTTGAAATGTTATAAAGGTAACTTGAAAACAGGAGGAGAGTATAATTATGAAAAGTAAAACAAAAATTATAATTGTTCACTTCTATAAAATACTAGCGAAAAAATAATTAAATAAAAAAAAAACCCAATGAAGTTTATTTTTGCTGGAAAGGAAATGCGTTTTTTAAGAAAACGACAATACTCTTCTCAGGTATATATGAAAACTAGCACCGCACAGTAAAAAAACGGTCTACAACAATGTAAATTCCATTCCATAAATTAAAATTTTTTAAACTAAATAAAAATACAGAAATTACATGTTAATTACTCGTGTTTTATACTTATTAAAACGTTTACTGTCAATTGTTTTTTACATTTTAATAAGAATTTTAAAAATCAAGCATTCCTCCTCCAAAAAATAAATTCGTTCATTATTAAATCAAAGTTGAGCTGGAAGCAAAATGCCATGTTTTCAAATTTTGCATCCTCACCCTCAGCAGATTTTGCATATGTATAAGTCCAGATTTTACATACATGCATTACTCCTACATTTTTTTATAATTTTAATTTTTTTCTAAAGAAATCTGATTAAAAAGGGATACATCGGTATTGTATTTTTTTATTAAGGAAAGATGTCTTTCAATTTAATGGACGAGGAATAAAAATACAAATGAAACTGAAAACATGTTCGCTTTTATAGTGCCACTGTCCTATTTTCATGTTTCGATCGATGCAGCGGATACTAAAAAAAATCAATTAAAACTTACAAAATCACTAATAAGCATTCTATGAAAAATAAACGATTTCTACATCAATCGAAAATACCAATATTAATGACATCAGATTCTAAACAACACGGAGATGAACGTAAAAGTTGGCGTATTCATGAAGTTTTATTATTTGACGTGGCAACAAGTAAATCCTTCATTGGATAGTTGAATTTGTAAACGCCCCGAAGAGACACGAGGTAAAGGCGAGAAATTGCGTCATGGAAAGTCAAATGAGGTGAGGCAGTGTCAATATTCCACGTGTGTGCGGACAAATTGAAAAACAACTTGCGTAAGAAAGTAACCGGAACATTTTAATAACTCTGATCAAAAAAATACTTGCAATTAATGTAAAAAAATTAAGTGTTATGTTTGAAGCAATGCAACTTTTGAACGGGTATTCGAACATGTCAGAAGATTTCCTCCCATAAAACGCGAAGAAAAACAAATTGATGCAGCTTTGCAAATACGTTGATAGAAATTAATCCACAGAAAAACGATGAATATAATCTGACGTATTGTTCAAATAATCAGCGCTTAACATGATTGGCAGATAGAAAAGGAGGGAGGAGGGGAAGATATCAATATTATGAATCGTAAAAGAATCTGTTGATCTACATTATATACATACAAAAAAGTACGTCAACATAATTGTACACGTTCGTGCAGAAATACACTCACACAATTCAGCCATTTAGTTTTTAAAAATATATACAACTGAATAAGATTAAAATTAAAGTCTTTCAACATCTAAAACCTAGGAATATTGAAATGCTTCTTTACCCAATGTTTATATTAAATGTCACTATATAAATGAAGAAGTACTTAACAACGTAAATATGCTTACAAAAGAGAAGTATTTATATAATATTTTAACTCTTCATAAAAATTTTCTCTTCAAACAAGGTGCTTTATCATATTTGAATCATTTCTAAAACCAGAACGAATTTTGCAAGATGTTTCAGATCTTAATTTTTAAAGCATTTCATATACCAAGACCTAATCTCATATTTTAAATTAAGAAACCTTAATTTCGCCATGATTGATAAATGCGTCTCAGATGAAATTTCCTTCTTATGAGGGGGAGGAGGGGGGAATACTTAAATAAAATGTGGTTACAAGAAAAAATTAAAAAAACCATAATTATAATGAACACTAAATTGAAATTCTCTTAAGAACTGTAAATGCTCTTACATGAAGTGATAAAAATGCAAGGTCATTTGTTCATATGACAAAAGAATTTCATTATAAAACTTTATAACAGTTATAATCCTATATTAAAAATGTCGCATACAGAAAACTAAACATTTAACATTGAGAAAAACAATGTAGCCCATATTTCTTAAAATCAGTCCAGAACATCAGGAAAGAAACTTTCAAAGACAACAAGGGTATCAGATAGTATCAAATTTGAACCAATTAAATAACGAATGGTGGATGTCGCAGACGACTTAACAGTTCAAGTTCGTAAAACGCGAATGGCCGCCGTGAAGGCCACGTGAAACATGTTTCTCTATGCATACAAATCAAGGCTTTAAGTAAATAAAATAGCAGTGTAAGGAAGGAAAAAATTGCTTGAATTCTGGATATCTTGAATTCTGGGAATTAAATATATGAATTGATATGACTACTAATTTTAATCGAACAGAAAAAGAATTTCTTTTCAATGAAAAAAACCTTTCCCACGCATGTTTTACAAGCATTTCATGTGCAACGTCAAACAAATGTAAGTAGAAACGCATTTTATAAGTTTTTTTAAATGTCGGGGGAAGGTTATTCCCCTTTCCCTCCTCGAATCTTATGCAAAAATAAAAAGTGCAAACATTTCCCTATTGTCTAGCTGATTTAGTTATATATTAACATTGCCTTTTTAACCAACCATCATATTGGAACGCGCGTCATCAGAAAATGACGAGTTATATAATTGCATATCTGATTGCAAAAACAGTTAAATTACTTTTTAAAAAAATTGCCATATCATGCATAAAAAAATGCACGTTTTACAGATATCTCACGCATATATTACATTAAATTTCTCGCTGTCATCAAGGCTAAATACAAAGATTTACTATGACAGTAAATGCCACAAAATATTTGAGCTTAGTGATTTAACCAAGCTTTACCTGAATAAACAAAAATAATTCACTAATAATCTAATTTCATCGTTATCAATTCAAATAGTACCTCATAAGAAATATTTGAAATTCGGAACACTAAAATGTATTTAGAAACGAAAATAACGAGAGACAATATATAGTTTCTGAAAATAAATTCTGAATGCAACTGTGAATTTTCATAATAAATGCAAATATTAAGTGAAACTGCGTCCTGACTGAAATATGCTAAGGAATTTGGAGAATGCAATTGATCCTGAAAAATAAGCTGAGTTATTCGGAAAAACCGCTGTTACTCAGTATTGTAGCGATTACAGATTAACATCGAAACAAATTTGAAATAAGTCATCAACCATCAAGTTTAACGATGCGAACAATTTTAAGGTAACTAAGTTAAACATTACTTTTACACGTCTGACATCGATGCCAGTAATCTAACCCCTAATGACTAATGATTATAATTTATGAAGTTCTCCCTCTAACAAAAATGAATGACCTACTTGAACACTGAAGATCCCCCCCTCCTCCTCCCCTTCATTAATAATGAATTCTTTCATTGCAACAGAACCTGACAAACTCTTATCTTGGACTTAATCCATTCTATGCTACGGGGAAAAAATAACGGACGAGATAAAAACAATTATAAAAAAATAATACATGCTTTTTTTAAAATTTAATCTCTTGGATGTATTTTTCATTATTTACAATTGAATAGCTAATAAACGTTTGCCCTAATACTGAAACATTTAAACCTCTTAGATGATCGATCAACTGATATTTAAAACTACGTACTGAAATCGATTATCGCCGATTTTCTCAGTTTAAATGCGGCAACTGCCTGAAATTTTAAAAATATCATTCGTGAAAAATGAGATCTTTTTTATGTCATTTTCTGCTAAAAAATTTTTAAGGGCATATTAATCTTCTTGTCAATACACAGATGGAATTTCTTTTGAAGCAATATATTTAAGTTTTTTTTTTAAAATATCAGTAGTAAAAATTAGTTTCCAGTTTAATTTTTCACCATTCAACCACAAGATATATATGAAATTGTTCAAATACCAATATTCTCCTGTGTATGTTCTCATACAAGTTATATTAGGTTTCGGATTGAATCCAAGTTCTACCTCTCCCGGGGAAAATTATAACAAGTTAATAAAATAAAAAGCTATTTTTTTTTAAAAATTTCTATATTGACATTTTATTTTTTGTTAAATCTGACATTCAACATAGACAAATAATTTTTTTTAAAGTAGAGTTTAGAGCATTTTTATATATAACATTCCACATAAAGAGAAAACATTCTCAAACATGGAACAAATTCGAAAACCGTTTATCAACGAATCTTAATACATTCCAAACTTTGCCAGCAAAACCTTTTTTTTTATAGAAAAATTATAGAACATAGTGATCCCCCCCCCCCCCCGGATTTTTTCAAAAATTAAACTTATTTTTCATTTAAAATTTTATTCCAGTGGAAAGTATTTATAAATTTTCATCCTGGAATATGAAGTCATTAGTCTTTTGATTATTAAAAATAAGTGACATTTTACAATAACTATTTAAAATATGCAGTCATTTACCTGTAGTCCTTTTATAAACTACTTTAATACAAAATAAACTGGAATGAAATAAAACAAATCTAAAAACTGAAAAAGAAAAAAATTCCAGCAACCAAGTTTTTGAGCATGAGAATTGAAGCAGAACTAGAATTATGGGGTTGGGAAATGAAGGAGAGTAGGAGAATCACTCGGATCGTACGATCTGACGTCATCTGGAAAAGGCCAACATCAGGGGGTAGAGACGTCACGTGACGGGAAAGTAAAATTCTAATCTTCATATACGTTAACAGAATCTAATGTGTTCACATTAATTTCGGATGATTGATGCTATAGGATTAGAATGAAAATGTTCAACACAGGGAAATAAATTTGAATTGGCACATTCCTAGCAAATACATAAACCCATATGAGAGCAATGAATTTTTTAAACAATTTTTCAAGAACTCGTTGAATTAAACTATTAACTTCAACCAATCTTAATAATTTTATTAAAAAGATGGGGTAATAACTATTTCCCAATAAATCCATTCAATCATCATCATTCGAAATAAAAACGCATTTTCACCTCAAAATCCATTAGATGGTTAGATTCTGTTTCTTTTTGACACAAAATTCTCAGTTTTAAAAAAAATGAAGGGATAGAAATTGCATTTAGAAATACCTTGTAACAGTTAAAACTGGCTTGTTGCCAAGATGTGAAAAACGATTCTATACCAATTAAACTCACTCATTTATGCACAGTTCAGTGCCTTTTTCTTTCTCAGGAAAAGTTTAATTTTTTTTAATTAGGCATAATTAAATTCGATTAAGAGAAGTAATATTTCAGAATCAAGATAACAATTAAATGTATGCATGGTACATGAAAATGTTACTATACATATGAATTTTTGAACAAATATTAATAGTCTCAAGTGGCTTTTATCATAAGAATCATTACACAAATTAAAAATAATGCTAAAATTTAATAGTGCAAAGGAACAAAAAAAGTATTAAGAATTCATCTGAAAAAAAAAATCTTTTACAAATAATTAGTCTATAGAGAAATACAATATCTTTCAGTTAAAAGAATATTTAATGTAAAAATGAAAGTGCAATATTCCCTACAAAATATATTGCCATAATTTCCTCCAATGAAAAAAATGTGCTTGTAAAATTAGTTATAGTTTCTCTTTTTTTTAAATCTTCCCTCTCAATGAACTTTAGAAAAGATTTATTTCTATTTCAAAATTTTCATCAGCAAATATGCATACAGCAATACTTGATTTTTAAAAGGTTATGCTTTTTTCATTATTACTTTTATTTATAAAAAGTTACAAAGAAAATTTTTTTTTGAATAAATTTTAAAAAATAATTCATTACTTCCTAAGTAATTAACAGCAATTGAACACATTACTTTAGAAATATTTTTTATTAGAGGAAGAAAACTGTCTTTATTTACTAAATAGTTAAGTTACTCTTTACTAATAGAATATTAGGAATAAAAAGTTATTAAATATAATACTTCACTAAAAAAACTCAGTTCAAAATACTATAACTTACTAGCTTCCGACAAATAATATGACTAAAACAAACTTCTAAGATGATTTTTCAACAAGATTCTTAAGAAATCATTGGCCCAAAGTTTCCTTTTATTCGAGTACATAATACAGGAAACATAAAATTCAATTGGCAAATAAAGAAATTTAAGTTTAAGATTAGTTTGAATACATGAAATTATAAATCAGCATTAAGCAAATTAAGAGAACAAAATACTGTCCATCGGTTTGGTGGTTAGTGATGCTGACTGCTCTGCCGTAGGGCCTGGATTCAAATCGCGGAGAAGGCATAGATGCTTGTAAATGTATAGTGCCTTTGTGGCAATGGGGGTACTCTAAATAGCCACTGAGCGGCAAATCCTCTTGTGAGGTTGGTGGAAGGGGAAGAGAGGTGGGAGTGGAAATCAACCAAATTGCACTGTCAAATATATGGTGCTCAAAGCTACGGCTAACATCAGGCGTACTACTGACCACGATGAATTTCATGGGCCTTGATCTGATGTTACTGTTGATCATGCAGCATAAGTAACAGTGAATAAAATCAGGTAATGCACACAAAAAAAAATCAATTTATAAATCTTATACTGAAGTTTTATTTTAAAAAGTTTCAGTGTAAAATAAAACTTAGAATGAATAAATTAGTCCTATGAAAATATTTATTATAATCATAACTATAATGAGAAAAAAAAAGCAAGATTTTTTTTATAGATATTACAAAATAAGCATCTGAACAACATGTGAAAGCATCTTACTATGCACTTAATAAAAATCAAGCAAAAAAACAGACAAGAATAAAGTATTCACATTCAACTTACCACATTTTACTTCATCAGATCCATCTCCGCAATCGTTTTCTTCATCACACTGCCAAGAAATTGGAATGCACTTTTTAGACCTACATTGAAAGTGGTGAGCAGAACATTGACCTGAGAAAAAAAAGAACACAACACAAAAAAATTAATATTTTTTAAAAAATGTGTTTAATGATTTAAAACTATACAGAAAATAATTCACTTCACTCTGGATCATTAATATTTAATTCATTGTTTTGGAAACAATACAGTTAAGTAACAAAATAAAAAATAGTTTTTTAAACAACAATTAAAAATCCTCTCCTCTCTTTGGAAACAACATGTTTTAGAATAATCATTCAGTAAGATAAGTTCATTTTTTCCCCAATATCAAGAGGTAACATTATGTGGATGATATATGCATAGCTATTTTCTATTTTCAAAACCCTTTTTCTATTCAAAATGCTCATTAGAAATTCTCTTATTTTTGCTTGGACACTTAAATGGTTTCTCCCAAGATGTTAACATGATTTTATGCTGGTAAAAAAAATATATGGTATTTGTATATTATTGCAACAATAGCCAACTGTATTAATAATTTGCCAAGTTAGCAACCCAATTTCCTATGTGATGAACATGCTGAATTGGTAACCAAGCGCTTGTTTCATATAATGTTGCCAATAGGTTGCGATAATATACAAGTACTAAAATTATTAGTCTTTAAAAAACACAAATGAAATTTCATGCATTTAAGCAAATTCAACCTGCTGCAAATCTGACTTCACATTAAACACCCAAATTCAATGTAGTTAAACACATGCACAATATCTTACTGCAAAAAACTATTAAAACAATACTTCAATCAAGTATCAAACACCTTCCTCTGCAATTATAAATTTGAAAATTTCATCACAGAAAAATTATATTGAAATTCATTTTTTAAAATGTGCATTTAGTTTTTGAACAAGAAAAATTTATCATAACAGTTATAAGCATACAAAACAAACACTAAATAGAGATTTTACCATTTGTTAATAAGTGATTACACCAAATGGTGCAATCGTAATGTTTCTTAATACTAATGAAGTGACATTTTTTATTCTAAAACTTAATAATTACGAATTTTGGTTTAAATACAATACATTTTTGCACATCATAGTATTGAGATAGAACAAGTTATATTTTACAATACACTTTATATCATATCTTTACATTTTTTAAGAATTGACATTTTCAATACTGTATCCAAATATTTATTTCCTTCCTACTGCCATTATTTTTTAAAAGATTAGAGGTTTTATCTGCATCCAGTCAATTCAATTTCTCAATTGATTGAAATAATTCTTTATCATTCTTACTCATTATCTAGTTTCACTTTAGCGTTCAATTTCAATAATAAAGTACAATGCACACAAGTTTGCAAATACTGCACATGTGTTGTACACATTAAATATTTTCCAAGATATATATAAGGCTTTCTTTCCCACAAAGAAATTCTTCAGTATAACTGATCTTTCTGATTGACAATCATTAAATGATTACCAAAGTTGAAACAGATATGAATGTGAATAGTATTTATTTTCAAATTTCTAAAAGTGTTGCATTGATCAACAAATCAAAAAAGTAAACAGTCACAGGCAGGGTAGCTGAATTAAACTTCATAAAAAGGTACAAATTAAAATGTCAAAATCTTAGGAAAATATTTTACAATAATAAAATATATTGCAATTACAAACTGAAAATATTTCATAAGAAAATAAATTTTATCCACTGATCATGTTGGAAAAATCTTTATAAAATGTATCTATTTTAAAATATTAATTTTGTTTAATTTTTTTAAAAATTCTGAGATTTGGGCAATGCTGAAAACTTTAAACCATAGAATCCAATTTTTTAAATTTAATATAAATAAGAGAATTTAATATAAGCAAGTAAAAAAAAAAATCATTCACATTTAAACAGAACATCATAACCTATTTTTAACCTATGACATATTTACCATGACCAATATGATTTTAAAACAAAAAGTGTTTGTATTACCGACCATCAAAAGCATCTAAATGATTAATATTGTTTACAATTTATGTTTTAAAACTTCTCTACAATAATGGAAGAAAATTCTCTCCAATTCAACATAGTTTAATTTTAAAACACAAAAATTATTTTCTTCTCAAAAGAAATTGAGAATCAGATAAGGATTACAAGTTTGTAAAATTGAAAATTTAACAAACCTTACTATCACCACTCATTAAAAGTATAAATTACCTCCAATTTAAAACATAGCAATGAAGTTGTTTTGAATTGTTTTTATTTTTAATAAATACATTTAACTTAAAGGAAAGATCAGAAAACAAATCCGCTACAATATATTTGGATCATTGTATATATTCATAATCAACAATTATATAAAAGGTTAATCTATAAAAGTTTAAACTATTTTAATAGTTCAAATTAAGAAGCGCATATTTCACAAATAGCATTTTGAATTGCCATGTGTTTCGTTTCATTATAAATTCCAATAACATAAATTTAAAACTCATTGGAGCTCTTTTACTAAAATTTATATACGCATGTTTTGATCATAAAAATGTATCTAAATAACGAATTACCCGCGTAAAAGCACCTGTACTCAATGACAAGCACAAGTAGCTTGTGTCTTTTAAATAATTTCAGAGGTCAATATATCATCACATCACCATAAGCATTTATTACTCCTCTTAAATACACATGCATGTGCAGTCATCACCTAAGTTAAAAAAATCAACTTTATGTCGCGCAAAAACTTTTGGACTCTCCGTAAATCTCTCTCTAAGCCGGCATATTGCAAGGGCGGCACCATGTGTAACCGTACTTTCAATGAATATTTTTAGCGTAAAAAAATTAAACTGAATGAACTTACCGTCCGTTGGAAGAGCAAATATTGTGAGAAGTATAAATATTGTTATGGAGATAAATAGCGGGTTTTTGAAAATTTTTAGTCCCATGATGAAGTAATTTTTCGGGAGCTTTGAGGAAGCTCACGCTGCCGGAAATTTCGAGCTACGAACTAGACGTAAAAGAACGTACTACGATTACCGGACTCGCTTGCAGCATCAGATTCGTGACGTAGCCAGGCCGCTGTGCTGCCACATCTTTTTCAAAGGGTTCTATCAGTCGAACATACTCCCCAAAGAATTATCATCAAATCTCACTGATAAATTTAATCTTTCCTTTAAATATTTTGAAAACACTTTCTTGTTTTTACATTTTGATATAACTAATAATTTCAACCATTTTTAAAAATTTTCGTTCAATATGGAAGAAAGTGGAGTCGTTTATTTTCAAATCGTGGCGGGTATAGCAACAATTCTTAGAAGATCCTCGAACAACATCACGCCACTGACAGCATGGTGTGATTGGTCTAAAAATTTCTTTTTTGGGGGGTTATGAAGGTGTGGACTGGAGGTGTGTGTGTAGAAGATCGTGTCATTGAAGCATAGATGGTGGGGGTCGTCAAGAGGGGGCAGTGCGGTCCTTTCTGAAGTAGACTAGAAAATCTAGAAGAGAAAGGAGGTTTTTTCGGGGGGGGGGGGGTAATTGTTTTTCGGTCATTTCCCTTTTTACAAGAAAATTGTACTGGTTCACACACACACAGTGAAATTTAATTCGTTTACTATATTGTTTCCCGGAATAAATTATTTTTATTTAGGTATATTAAAATCACAATTTTTCACTCCCATAATCCTCAAAGTGTTTGAAATATAAAATTTAATCTTAATTTTTAAATGTTTTGAAATAAAATTGGGAAATATTGTCACCGCATTAAGTCAAAAAAAAAAAAAAAATATTTGAAATATTTTCAAACTCTTAAGTTTTATCTGACGATATTTCATTCATTTTCTTTTTTCAGTACAAATTTCGTAGAATTTTTTTCTCTGTTCATGCTGTAATTGTTTTTCTGTATATTAAATTTATTTTGAAAAAATTGCAAGTTTTTAAAGAAAATATTTTTTTTAAAAAAATTAGAAGGAAAAAAAGGATATTTTTTAAGGAACAAAAAAAAAAAAAAAAAGAAACTGCGTGACCAAGAAAGCAAATTAAATTAAGAGATTCGTTAAACACACTATAAAAACTGTCGCTTTTTCCTTAAACAGTAAGAAGTTATCGATTTCATGGAAAGGCCTACTATAGACATCACAATCCGATCTTCCAATCTTTAATCTTCAATCGATTATTAGTGTAAAGAGAAAAGGCACATAATCCCCGTACAGGGAGATGATTTTTTTTTCCTAAGCAATTTCGGCCAAATTACCCTTAGTATGCTGGGGCGCCAGCTAGACTGTTAGAAGTAACTTCGCGTGCTAACAGTATATTTTTCTAAATCAGTTTAGTGGAGAACGAAATGGATTGGTACTAATGGAAATTAGTCCTTACTAAGCAGTACCTAATTAGGAATAAAATGAATGAAATAAATAAAAGAGCGTTGACAGAAACTGAAACACATTTAAAAGGAAAATGTTAGTAGTTGTGTTTTCTAACTTTTTTTTAAATAAGGAAATTAAAGAATTTTTAAATTGTAATTTAGAAGTAAAAAATAGACCAATCCATTTAGATGTATGAGTAGAAATTTTAGTCGTTTCATTCTATATTATTTTAGCTAATAATTTTTCCCTTTTCAACTCTATAACTTAAAATTTATTGAAAATATTATTGCTGTTAGGTATAATCGCAGCTTTCTTTTCCTATTCCTTCTTTGGGATTTATATCGAAACGCTACGAATTAAGAGTAATTGAATGCGTGCGACTTGGATTTAATCTCTATCCAACTTTAAAGTTATTTATATATTTATTTTATTAGTGAATCAAGTGTGAAATATTTTTTATTTAAAAAGTAACACCCACTCAATTAGGGAAAACAAAAAGAGAAAATTTTTTAATGACACCATAAAGGTTTAAATTCTCACTTGCTTGAAAGCTATGGTAGTCTATTGTTTGGGAATTGGGTACAAGGAGCATTGTATGAAGTAGGGAAAATAATTTGATATGGATATAAGCTCAATTAGTAAGTTGATTTGGTTACTTTTCAACTGTCATTCTACTGAAGTAATTCCCAGAGTGGTCTACATCAACCCAGGGGTCTATGATGACCTGCAAGGGGTCCACGTTAGCGAGAAAATAATTTGGAAGTCCATGAGGTGTAAATTGGGGTCTACGATGGTGATTCTCATTAAATCGGATCGTGACTTTAATTTTAAAAGAAAATTTAATCAAGTAGAAATCAGATTTCACCTATTTAATAGATGTATTTCCTTAATTTAATGAGATTAATTTGCAATTACAAAATGACAGGATAAATTTTATTTTAACAAGGACCATTATTTCAATGTTTCTTGGCAGAATCAAGTTAAACACTGGACGTCGCGAATTTTCCCAGTTTTTGAATTTGTCACAATCTGCCATAAAGCTGACGTTTCAACCTACGCTCAGTATTTAAATGCCCTCTGTTCATGTTTTAAAACTAGGTTTGAGAATGATTTGTCTCTCTCTATATATATACATTTCATAACTAAACACAAAATAGTTAAAAAACCTAAGATAACTAGTCAAGAAATTAAAAAGTAATAACCACAGTAGTACTATAGCAAACTCCCGGGCTTAGGAACCAGATGTATGGTAAGTACCACAGTAGGCAATGAATTCATATGGTCACTTAGCATAAGTGAGTTTAAATATTGTATTAATTGTGCGTGTTGTGTGGCTCTTAAAAACAAATAAAATCTTTAGCCTCTAAAGATGGACTAACTTTTTTGTTCCTGGTGTGGATGATATCTTCATAGTTGAATTAAGAACCTACAGTGGGACAAGAAGTGAATAGCACTGTCACATTGAAAAAAAAAAAGTCATATAACGAGAGGAACTGATCGGATTAGGCACTAACGAAGATCTTAAAATAAAGTTTAAAAACGGGTGACAGCAATTTGGCTTTAAAAAGTTATACCTTTTATTTATCAAGAATTATGGAATATCCTGAGAACGTTTTTAATTGCTTTTCCTAGTGAGGAGGAGTTTCAACGAGGTTGCCGATTTTCAAAACCAAAAAAAAAGAAAGAAAAAAAGAAAAACAAATGGGCACTGCGCTAACTGAGGAGATATAGGTTTAAACTTGGCAAGATTGATGCCGAATTCTGAAAAATTGTTATCGAAGCACCAGATTCATCCCTTCCATTAAAAGCATTTGTTTCTTGCTCAGTTGTTTTATGTATAAGTTATTTTATGAATTAATTAAATTTTAATTTAACTAACATGTGTTTTGTGTTTCTGAAGAGTTAAACACAACACTTCTTTACAGCTAGAAATTGAAACCTTTTAAAGAAGCTCTATACCAATTGTCCAAACATTTAAATTGATAAATTTCCAAAAATTCAATATTAGGTAAGCTGGGATTTACCCCAACCCCGAAAAACATGGCAAGGGGTCTATGAGAACAAAAGTTTGAAAACCTCTGTTCTAGAGCATCTTAAAAATTTAGAAACAAGCAATAAATAAAGTACCTTTTATTTTTATTAAGTGAGTTGAAAATTCAGTTAGAGGCGAGAAACATGTAAAGTACATTGCGTGTAGAGAGAAAAAGAAACATATTTATTCAAATAAAGAATTAGTTACTGTATTATAGTGAAATCAAAATTCGATTTTCCTTCTAGAGCTTTTCTGTATCCTGAAAAAATTATTCGAATTTGATTCCTATTCCTTGACATTCGATGAAAATAATAAAAATATTTTTACTGTCCTCAATGTCCTGCTATCTTTGGGTTTCATTTTGTTACTGTATTAAATCCTCACCCAGCTTTTCTTCCATGTGTATTGTATGGCATCTATCTAATAATTTAAAATCCACTTCCAAAAAAAAAAATTGGCAGTTATAGAGACCGCCGATAGAAGTGAAAACTTAGAACTTTTAGTATTAAAATTTGAATTTTCATAATGTTTGAATTAAAATTATCAACATCAATCTGGTTTTCACATCTATTGACACTCCGAGCAACAACTAAATGCGTGTTTATATGGTTTTTTATTATTCAAATATGTTACGGGCTGTAAGGGATCATGACAAAATTTAAATACAATTCAATTGAAATACCAATAAAAAACAATCATATTATTTATGGATGGTATTTGCATTTAGTTAAATTTCAATGTACTTGATTTTTAACATTATTTTAATTGTTTGCATTATTGTCATCGTTAATTTCAAGAATACTTAGACTTTTTATACTTTCAATTATTTCGTTTTGTTCTAAAAAAGATACAATTAGCTTATGGTAACTAAAATAAGAAAAGAAAATGTTTGATTCAAATTTATCTAAGTATCGCGTAAAAACCGCATCGATCGTCGTTTTATATTTTGTAATACTGAGTTTTCGATCATTGGGCATATTTAAATTAAGTGTTTCATTTAGAAATTCAATTAGTGGTAGATTTTTATCATCTGCAAAGTTAATATTGAAGTCTCCACTTAAAATCATCCGTACATTATGATATTTTTCGCCAAATCTTTTTTCGAGTATTTCAGAACCTTCTTTTGTATAGATCATCAAATTTTCGAATAAAAATTGTTGTATCTGTTTCATAGATTTTTCAGGCGAAATATAAACGGCAACCACACATTAAAATGTATTCCCCATTCTCGGAATCGCAACGAGCAATGCACAGTATATACACATTGAACTTTCAAAAATCCATTGAATTTCACTTATAAGATATACACAGCACTATACGTCAGCTGTATAGCTACAAATATACTGCTATAAGCATCTCGTTGACTCGAACGCACAAGATTTCACCCATTCAAAAAGTGTCTTAATGCGAACAGCACACTGCGCGTAAGCCACGAACAGCACACTGCTCGTAAGCCAGTCAGAGCATGTCGGTGACGCGAACCCATAAGATTTTCCCCTACCAAAAAGTGCCCAACGCCGTTAAAGAAGTTTTCACTTCAAAAAAAATCTACCAATTCGTTACTTTATGGATTTATTCCGCTTTTATGTTGATCCGAAAATGTAGTAAAAGTCAAAACTGGACGGGATACTTTCCTGGATAGATCCAGACAATCTTTTTTTGTTTTTCGTTTCAATTCTTCCTCGTTCCTTTGATACTACATTATTTCATTTTTTTTTTTTTATATTGATCGCTCTGCACCTGTGGTTACGTTCGAATGATTTTCTTTTTGTGTAATAATGTGCATGTAATGGAAAATAGATTTTACTCTCTTCCAGAAGTATTCTGCATCAGTGCAAAATGAACTTTTTTTTCTTTATTTAAACGAAGAAAAGAAACATATCCTAAAAATGCAAACCCTTATCTTTATAAAAACAAACATTTTTCTTGCTTGGTTTCCACTAATATAACTAATTTCGAGGAGGTATAGACAAAAATTTAGGTTTAGGAACAAAGCGACGTACAGACTTGAAATTTGGCAGGTTTGTTTATTTTGTTGAGTAAAAAGTTGAGATGTAAGAAGAACTGGTTTTGCGGAATTCGACTCGGGGGATTGGAGGCGGAATAGACAAAAATTCCTGAAACAGAATTGTTGAACCTACATACTGTACATTTGGCAGATGTTGATTAGAGATCCTCTTAGAACAGTTTTTGTGGAAATCGTCTTCCATAACGACGTAAAAGATAATACTTAGAGATTTGCTTTTGGTAGCATTTATATATTGAGTAACAAAAATTAATCTGGCAATTTCTGGGTTATGTTCAGCTATATATATTTTACTTTGTGATTTTATTTGCTAAGCTGTTCTTTTTTTAGATTTTGATGTGGACTTTACTTAGAATTATTCAAAATATTCGTTACTTTTTTTCCTCATCACAATTTTTTCCCCTACTCTTCTATCTCGATTGTTATAATTTTAAATTCATTCTTGCGAAGAACGGGTATACCTGCTAGTTATACAATACACATCGAATTCACCATCTATCATAAGGAAACTGAGTATATAAAACAGGGGTGGGCAGACTTTTCCAGGATACGATCTACTAATTTTCTTCAAGGTATTGCGGTTCATCCAGTATCAGTGACCCACACAAGGGGAGGGTCCACAGATCCAGACCCTCCTCCATAGACCATGATTTCTTTTCGATTGAATATAATCCCATATAGTACGTAAAATTTATTAAGTATTTGTTATCAATAATTTTTATATTAATTAATGCTTAACATTTGTTAAATAACTTATTTCTTACTCTTTGTTCCCGACAATCTACAAAATGGAAAAAAAAATACGTTTGGCAGCGTATTGGGGTAGGATATAAGAATGGTAGACATTCGACCCTGGACCACCGCACCGCGCCCCCTTTGAAAAATTCAAGAGTGCGACCACTGCCCAGGGTCGTAGGTATGGTGAGGTAAGGAAAAAGTCTACAATATTTATTATAACTTAATAAAATAAATACGGAATATATATGTACTTACCTACGTAAATGAAATGAAAAATTCACTTTTTTAAAAACGTGTTTAAAGCAAAACGCGAAATACAAACATAATAATAATAGCCACAAATATAATAATATTTAATGATGCATTTATTATCAAACAATTCAAAATACATTAAAGAATAAAACATTTCCATCTAAAGTTAGTTCTCGTAATTACAGTCAGTAGAAGACTTAGTCTGCTTACTGTCAGTCAATCTTGAATATTTCCGTATACAATTACAAACGGCTTATCTTCAGGCGGTCACTCCAAATTGTCTTAGCGGTCCACCGGTCAATTGCGATTGACGTAATGCCCACCCCGGATATAAAACATCATTTCACGAGATGATTTTTTTTTTTTAAAAAGGACCATTAAAATCTTTTTTATTTTGAAACTTTTGCTTAGAATGAGAAACATGAAGAGTATATTCTGAAGGGTTACGTCTATCACACAGGCACACACACACACACACACACAAACAAACACACACGCACATGAGGAGCAAATCAGTGGAGTATCGTACACCTCCGCATTGCAGGGAGGGGGGCAAGGATTCCAGGGGGCCCAAAGCCTGACTGACACCAAGTACGTAGTTAGGATTTAGGCCCAAAACCTGACTTTGCAGAGGGCGTTGTTCTCCATTTCACCACTGGATTAAGTAAATTGTATAAATATATAACACACTTTCTCTCTTTTTTAAACAATAAATAGAATTCAGAGTTGGTTGCAACTGCAATATGTAAGTAAAAGGAGTTAATGTATTCTTATGGAATTTGAATGGGTTAAATTCATAACGGTCACATGATAAAGAGGGAATCACGTGCGATTCAGTGAATTAAAAATTAGCATGAGACTTGTACTCGTTGTTCTGTCCTTCCCAATGGGAAGGAATGAAAGTTGCCAGAGCCTGTGAGACACACACACAGGTTGGACTTCTTAACGATAGATGGCGAAACCACCTATCTCCCCCTCCTCAATTTAGGCACGGAACTTGGAGGGGAGGAAAATATTCTCCAGAACCTACACTCGTGGTTTCTGCTGTGACCGCCCACAAGACTTTCGGACCCACTGATTTAACGTGCTCGTACTCTGAGTGTACTTTGGTGGCATCGTGCATCGAACCCAGCCCCTCCAGTCTGGAGTCCGATGCTCTAACCACTAGGCTACCCACGGCCCACTTGTTGTTCTACTTGTTAAATTTAGATAAAATTTCAAATTTAATAATTGGGTAAAGATGTTAAATTTTTAAGATTCTTCAAAAAAATTTATCAGAATTAAAAATTTTTTTGCGATATATATTTTTTTGAATCAAATGCATTTCGCCAACTTATGGTCGTTATTATCGACACACATGTAATTTTTAAAAGGAAGCTCCTCCATAAAGCAAAAATTGGCAACAGCAAAGTTGATTGCATTTATCATGTGACTATGACGTCACGTGAATTTATGAACTGATTAACTAGAAACTAGTGTTTGCAGTTAACCCAATCAGTTCATAAATTTCTGTAACTTCATATAGTCAGATAGTAAATACATTCACCTCTTTCAGTCAATTAGTGTCTGCACTTCACTGTTGCTAACTTTTGCTTTTCACAGAAATTTTCTTTTAAAAAGTCAACAATAATAAAGCACATAGGCCAGCAAAATACACTTGATTTAAAAGCACGTGTAAAAGAGTTTTTTTTTTTTTTAATTTTGAAAATCTTTTCGAAGAATTTTAATATTTGAACATTTTAATTCAATTATCAAATTTGAAATTTATCTAAATTTTACAAGTAGAACAACAAGTAGAGGTATAAAGTAGGTTTTGAATTCAATGAAGAACACGTGACTGCATTTATCACGTGTGGCAGTCATGAATAAAGTTCACTTTTAAAAATAACTATAAAGAATACGAGTTCTTAATCCTTTATAGCCTTTTCAATAAATTCTCATTTTAGAAAACAAAACCCTGTTAATTTTATCTGTACATTTTTGTTCAGGTTTTAAAAAAATAACAGCCTCATAATTACTCGATAATCAGTTAATATTAATCATAAATGATTATTGCGAAAAGCTGTCATTTTTTTTAATACAAGATTTACGTAAATACCTTACATCAGGCATGTCAAACTCATTAGATATCACGGGCCACAGGAACTACTTTATATTAAGTTGAGGGCCGCATGTTTTCAATGTTCAAAAAATTAAAGAAACAGAATTCTTAGAATGATTATATTTTTAATTATAAAACTCAATGCATTATATTGCACATACATAATAACTTAATATCTCCTTTTTTTTTATTTTAATAAACATGTTTTATCTTGTTTTATAAAAAAATAAAAGTCATGATACGAAATACAATTTAATATTTATTTTAGAAGATATTTAACATCGTTTGTTTTCTCTCAACGTAAGTCATCAAAACTTGGTTGAACATATTGAGCTGATCCAATTTATAAAAAAAAGGAGGATAAATGTTTATCATATAATCTTGAACTTTCAGAATTTCTGTTATTTTTGCTTAAAGAAAAAAGTTTATCGCAGAAATAAATGCTTCCAAACATAGCCATTCATTATACGCATTACAAATAATAACATTTTAAGAAACTGATCTACAGATAGATATGTATAAAAATCTAGAGTTTCAACCGCCAAACATTTTTGCTTCAGCAAAGAATCACAATAGATTCAAATTAATTCCATTTGTAAGTTTTCATCAACAATTTCAATATCGATAGATAGAGGTGAAGTTAAGAAATAAAATTGTAATTCAAAATTTTTAAAATTTAGAAAATATTCGATCGAATTCCATTTTGATCAAGTTTGGTGAAAATATTCTGTAAATTTTAATTTAAGTGATTTAATCAATAGATTTTGAAAGCTTTCGAACTGAGATGTTTTCTCTTTCTGTTTGTAATAAATTGTCTGTAATATTTTTTGTTTGAAATCGTTAATATCAAATAGCATTGTAACAAAAGGATTTTTACATTGGAGCTTTAGTTAAGTTGACCTGTAAGATCAACTTAGAAAGTCAAGGGTTTCCTCAATTGATAATACTTCAACTTTTAATTCAGCATTTTTTTCATTCATCTCTTCTCATCTTTTAATTCAGTATCTTTTTCTTTTTTCATATTTTCTCATATTTAATTCAGCACATTCATAATTTTTTCTTTGTTTCCAAAAAATAATGATTTCTCCCAGAAAATTAAAACATCGTTTTAACCCTTTATGACTCGAAATCCATTGAACTTTTGTATAATATGGTTGACCGATAAATTCACATTCTGCATCTTCCAGAAATGAAGCAAATCGACGATGCTAAAGTCTTCATGCTCGAATATGGCTTACAAGTTTACTCACTACATGTCCAATATATCATAGTTCATGCTCAAGAACAGTACTTGCTATGAAATAATACAATGAAAATGTTTAAAATAATTATTACCATGCTGTTTGAATGTTTCTTTTAATCATGCTACTTCTTTAGTAATACTGGTTACGGTAGGTGCGCTACCAGTTGCAAGACAAACCAACTTTTCCCCAAGGAACACTTTGTCTCAAAACTTCTTTAAATGCATCAAAAATATGTATTGTGTATAATACATGACTCGACTACTATTCTAGACTATAATTCTCGACTATTTCATCACCTCTTCTGGCTACAGAATTTCGACTTAAACTTACAATTTTAAATCTTTTTCATTTGTGCTGGACATAATACCGGGTTGGTTTTTTTTTCGAATCTAAGCCGCCATCGATTCTAAGCTGCACTCAAATTCTCAAAAATTTTTTGTGAAAAATGAAAAATAGTGTAAAAGGGTATATCGATATCAAATTTTACGAAATTAAAATAAATTTAAAATGAGAACTAATAAGAATACCCCATCCAACAAGTTTCTTTCCCTTCGAAGCCCCGCCCGATTTTCAGTAGCATTAACATTAGCGAAAAGGTGCGGCTTAGATTCGAGTAAATACGGAAATTCCTCCACTTTATATAAGCATTCACTAATAAAATCTTTTTTAAAAGATGGTTTTGATTTATGCTCACGATTAAAAAATTGATAATGTATAACTAGTTTTTACTGCACACAATTTGTTGTCTTCAACAAATTTAGGTTGCTGCGGTAGCCTAGCGTTCAAGGTAACGAACACGAGTCGTATGAGTTTGAGCCTTGCGCCAATGAAGAAATATATTGAGGCTAAAAATCCTCCCATTAATGTGGTGTGGAAGTTAAGAGGGGGGTGCCAACTCAGGTGTCGACCTCATCACTTGACCATGGTCCGTTGCCAAACGCCCTCGAGTATAGCTGAACAATGTGACGTTAATATTCACTCTCACTCTCAACAAACGTAGTAAATACATTTTTTTCATTTTTTAAGAGTTGATTTCAATTCCGACAGCTCGTTTTCACAAAGTTTCGCAACATATTTGTCATAGTTTGTTTTTGGATTTGTGTCAGTGCTTTTTTAAAATTATATTCCTTTGCTACTGAATTACAGTTTTTACATGTCAGGCACAATATTTTATTCTTGCTTTGGGCATAAAAATATTGCAGTTACCATTTTTCTTGAAAATTACGATGTTCATCTTTTCTTACTCTGTTTTTGAAGTTTGATTATGTTTTTATTAAATAACTTTTAAATTTAATATGAATAAAAACCAAAATTCACAAACTATTGATTATATAAACACTACATTTTGTCTAATCCATCTTAAGGTTTTTAAATTTTAAAAAATAATATTTCAACTACTTCAAATTGGACACTTCAAAAAAAAAAAAAAAAGTCGCACACACGATGAATCGTTGCGATCTATAACAAATAATATTCTTTAAGAATTTAATAAAAATTAATTTATTAGAATAAAACTAAATGGAAAAAAAGTAATAAAATATAAAAAATAATTTTTATTTAAAAGCTATTTCTATAAATAAATAGGATTTTTTTAAAAACAAAAATAGATAACAGGTTAATATGTTGCAAATTTTTAAAAGTTTATCGGAAATAAATTTCAAAATAAAAAATTTATTTTAAAGATTGATTTTATAAAATGTAATTAATTTTGTAAAATGTCTCCGCGGGCCGCATGTGGCCCGCAGGCCGCGTGTTTGACATGCCTGCCTTACATGCTTACAATAACATAGATCTAATGCTATTATAATAAACATTGTAATTTCCTTATCCGCATGACATTGCAGTGTAAAACTGACCAGAAATGAAACATTTTTAAATTAATATTCCCCGAAGAAAAATTCTTACAAAATAATTTGTACATTTTGAAGAAGATCGACTGAAGCTCCAGACGCAGAAGAAAATATTATATCCCTTATAGACGAGTGGTCCCAACCTCTCGGTCCGCGGATCAAATTGCACCGGACCGCTCAAGGAACATAAAATTATTTTCATTGAATAAACGGTGGTGTATTTCTCTCAGTATGCGCGATTTTTTATGAAAATCTCTTTATATTCCATGTTAAATCTCTTCATGCTCATTTTCCGTGTAATTATATTTTAAATTAAAGGCTTGTTTAAATAGAATTAAATTAAAATTATTAAATCAAAGCAATCTAAAATATAAACAATGAATGTGTCTCCCACCCCCTCAACGGGCCGTGGTAAAATTGTCAAATGTAGACCGGTCCGTGGAATAAGAAGTCGCACAAACCCGTGAGAAATATACCACAGTAAAAGAAAAAAAAAGTGGAAATAATTTAATATTCCTTGAGCGGCTCGTTTTATTTGATCCACGGACCGATACAGGTCCGCGGCCCGGGGGCTGGGGACCACTGCCTTACACAAAAAAAAAGAGGTTGGGAAAATGAAAAGACTTGTAAACCATATTCTGAAATATAGTACATTTTTATTAATTATTTTTAACCACATTTCATTAGTTATACTATTAAATATAGTATATAAAATATGGTTCTAAGCTGCATTTTCTATATAATTTATGGCTCCTTACTATATTATGATTATAAAAAATCAGTAACTTTTTTTTCTTGCTTTAAATACTTTTTACAGAAAAAACTGTCAAGTTATTGTTGAAGCACAGAGCGCACATCGATAGCAACTGCTGTTGAAACCACATCTGTGGTTCATTTAACTTAAACTAACAAAACATGTTCGCTCCACTAACATTTGTTAAATGCAGATTTTTTTATTAGATTAAAAATATCCTAATATGACCTTTCAACCCAAAAAGTCTCCAACACCTGCATCAAAACGTTTAATTTTTAGTTCATTGTTATTGCATTACGCAACTTTCTTTCTTGTATTCTATTTTTATTCTATGTATTATTTTCTCTCATTTTTAAACCACTAAGTTATCACAATAAGAAAAAATATATAAGCATTCAACAGTTCAAGGGTTGAATGCTGTACCCCCTCCATAAACCAACCGATTTTTAATTTTTTTATGTAAAGATTATTGGAAAGATCGGCGCATTCGTTCACGTGTTTTTTAAAATATAACACTTCCCATAAAAGTAGTCTGTGTATGCCTCGGCACACATTAAACGATGACTGTCTTCAATTAAACCATTGCTTAATTAAGCAGAGTATTAAACACAATATATTGTAAAATCCCAACAATACATGCGTTCGAGAACAAACCTGTGTGCTATTTTATAGATGGTAGTTTGCATCATACATGACCTCTTCTTTTTGAGCATATATTACAAGTCCCTCTTAATTTTTTTTATTCTTATAATTATATTTTAGTCTCAAACGTGAATTGGATGTTTGGCCCCCGAGATCTTTTATGGCTGCAATTTCAGAAGTCTCAATTATCAGCACTGGCGTAGCTAGTCCTGATTAGGCCCTGTATCGATATTCTTTAGTGTCCCTTCTTCGGAAATTCAATATATATATATGTAGGGATTATTAAATTAGATCCTAAAATTAAATCCCTAGACCACTTTTAACTTTTATTTTCCCGTTACATCTTCGAAAATTAAATTTGTTATCCAGCTCGGAAATGAACACATGACTCTTAGCAGAATTTTGCCACTCCGACCAATAATTTTTATTACCTAGATATCTTGCTTAACTTTCAAATATATCGCTTCAATAAGAAGAGTACTTGAAAAACATCTGGTCTGTAAGTGGTTACAGATTCTAAAACTTGGTGTCCGTCTCTCTCTCTTGGCAAGTAGATCCAAAATTGATTTCATGGAATAAAGACAGTAAAAATAAAATGCCTTGGTGTTGACTCGAAAAACCACGACATATATATATAATGATCACATCAATGAGACTTATTTGGAAGTGACGAAATATTACATTTGTTGGGGCCCCTGTAAGTTGGGGGCCCCGAATCATTGATACGGTGGTAGCTACGCTTTGATTATCCGACAGTTTTAGGAAGGATATTCTAGGGATTTTTGCTTATGTTTTCTACCGTCATAATTAAAGGGAACACAAAAGCTATCGGAGGCGGACCTCATAATTTTTAGCCACAGTCGAATGATGAGTATGACATCTGAGCTAGAATTTTATTTCACAAACCCACTCTACACTAACGGGAGGACTGAGTCTCCACAGCTCTAATGTGCATAAATCCTGCTATACGGTGGGTTTTTAGTGGTACCATGACTCGACAGAAAGGCTGTTGGGCACAAGTTCTCGACCACTCGGTTATTGCAGCCACTTCGTCGTGACGAATGCACAAAATATTGATTTCAGACAGGTCTGCTATTCAAACTTGAATAAATGAGAGAAAGAATAACGAGAAAAAAATTAAGATGTTTTGATGTTCTAAAGCGATGGAAAAATCGTATGAAACTACAAAAATTGCATTAAACGTGGAACGACATTTCATTCTGCCTCTAAGTAAAGAGAGAATTTTATTTTAATAAAAAAAAAGCTGTCTTCACATATCACTATGTAACACGTGCAGCAGAATTAGAAGATATTAAGTATAAAGTTAATCTTCAAAGTGTTTCCGATAAGATTATCAAACTACACAAATACTTTGGAGCGTGAAGGAAAGTATTCGCTCTCAAAGCCTTTTTCTCCGTCAACAATAAAGCGAAAAAAAAATCATGCATAAATTTTGTCAAAATTATAATAAATAAACACATTTTGTTTGTAAAAAAAAATTTCAGAGTTGTAGGAAGCAAAATTAGATGCATTAAAAATCGATGGACAAATTACTAAGGAGAAAAATTCCATCAAAGAATTAAATCTTAAGAACGTTTATGACCTCCCATTAAACACGGTTTGCAAATGCACTGATATGAAATATTAAGTTTTTCTGTGGAGAACATTATGACTTAGGGCAAATATATAAATACATTTAATGTAAATCTGTGAATATCGGCAAAAACACTTATTTAAATTAAAATCCCTGATTACATTTAAATTTTGTCAGGATATTGATCTTAAAATATCATACTGTGAATTTTCGTTTATATTTATTGTAGTAGTAAAATTTCTTTTGTAGACATCTTACTTAAATTCTATTGAAAATACGAGGATTGTGAATTGTAAAACTGAACAGGGAAATGTAATATTTCTTCAAAATGTCAATTAAAAACTTTCTTGGTGGAAAAATGAAACGAAATTAATATTTATTAATTTTTTTTAAATCTGTATATATTTAAAAAAAATAGAAGAAATTGAAATTGTTAGTATATGTATTTCTAGCCGAACATTAAATGTTTTTTTTTTATTTGAATACATTTTAGTAATTGAATTACGCGTATTGTCTTCAAATACTTACACTTATACTTACACTTACACTTACTTCTTACACTTTCTAAGTAAACAACTTTTTTCTGAACATAACTTTGTGCACGCAAATATATATCTTATTATGTGAGTATTGTAAAAAAGATAAATATTAGAAAAAATATTTAATTCAATATTTAAAATAAATGTTGTGGCAACTGAAAGTCAAACACGAAGTATCGAAAAACAAATGAGACCACTACATACGCTAAGAAAATAATATTTCCACGAAAATTCGATAAAAATTTTTTAAATGTTCTATTGAAAATATAATTTAAAATAGCTTTGGATTTTGAATTTCCAAAATAATACTTTAATTCAAAATTAAATACTAATGCGTCTGTTACAAAAATGCATAGTCTAAATATTCTAATGATATTCCTCTAAGATATTTAATATTTTTCTTTCAAAGAGAGAATATATTACTTCATAAAAACAGCAAAATGCATTCTTAGCCCGGGGTTTTTTTTTAAGCGATTGGGAATAAACGTTTTAAAGAATATATCACTCATGAAGGATTAATGAATAAAGTTGTTGCTTAAGGTCTAACCCACTTCAGTTTTGAAAGGCGATTTAAAATATTAAGAAGTAACCAATGAGAAAATAATCAATACTACTCAATGAGGATGAATTACCGTTGCAAAAGTAAAAGCATTATTTCCTTAAAACTAAAGTTAAATAGAATATAAATCGAATGCTTTATAGAACTAACTTAATAGAATATAGAATTTAAATAGAATGCTTAATTAAGTATAAAATTAAAAATTCTAATGCAGAATATAATACTTTCATTAATTTACATGGACATAAAGGCAAACGAAAAAGAATATTATTTGCAAAGAAAGGAAAGAAAAATCAAATAAAATCATTTAGATGTAACAAGTTGTCACCCACACACATTTAGAAGGGGAAAAATCAATAACAAATCTTTCGAAGGCTAGTATAGATTTTGGAAAAACGAAAGAGAAAAATTTTATCTGTCGCTTAGAGAACGTAAAATGCAGAAAATGATGTGAATGGAAATGTTAGAATCGGAAGAAGTAAATAAACACCTACATTCAAAAAAGATAAGATAACAAATCCAAAATAATCTACTGAGATAATTTTCCCCAATGCTTTTTTTATCTTCTTTTGTTTATTGTTTCTTCACACTTGCCGGTGATAAAACAGTGAGAGAGAAGGAAAGAAAATATTTACTTTGTATTTATGAGTAATAAGAGTGCAGAAACAAACGACAATTGTATCAAATAACATTTTCAGAATTAGACAAGATAAAAATTGAAATCTTAGTCAAAACAATAAAAAAAAATTATACCTAGAAGTGCTTACATACATATATATACCTTTGAAGATAAGATTGAAAAATAATGGTTATTTTTGTATAGGAATCTTAGAAAAGAGAGTAAAAAAAACTTTCGAAAGAAAATCAGTTTGCTACTACTTTTTTCAAAGTTTACGTGATCCTAAGCATGGATTCAATGGGGCCAAGGTGGATCCCTTAGGAATTTATGGAAGTTTTTAAAAAAGTCTATAGTAGTACTCAAGGTATCTATAGGGGGCCAATGGCAATTTTTTTCTGCTATAAAATTTAATTTAATTTTTAAGGATTGTAATAATTAGACCTTAAAAAGTCTTTTTTTTAAATATATGTATAGATATATAATATAGTTTACATAAGGAGGCATGATTCACCCATCTAAAGTGGAATGTCATAGTATGAAAAAAAAATAAAACATCTGATACAAATTACTTTTTTCCAAATTTTTCCTGTACCTATTCTTAGTTAAATTGTTGTCTTTAAGATTATTTGTGTAAATACTAGTGTTATAATGTTATATCCTGTATATCATAAAGAAAAGAAGTGAAGAAAAGAATAGAAACGTGTAATGCTCCCATGTTGTGAAATACTAATTAATGCAGCCTTTGATGGTTACAGGAACAAGATATTTTTTAATGTTCATGAAGTTCCACAACACAAGGAGACACACACACAAACAAAATACATAATGTAGGAACGAGACATAAAAGGAGGGAAAGGCTTTCCCTGACTCCACGTGTATCCATGGCTCGGGAACCAACCGGCGGGGAAAAAAACTCTGGAAAAAAAAACGTTCTCCTTTCCCCCAAGAACAAGTAGCGCCACCTGGCTGTCGTTATTTGTCAAGGGAAGGCAGAGTTTAAATGTAACTGTTACATTCTCCCCCTACACCGCCGAAGACCGTCTCGGCGAGGTGGTGTACTATCAGACAATATGGCATTCTCTCCAGCAGTTCCTCTAGGAATCAATGGTTGTTTGCGAGGCCTCCTCAGAGGTACTACAGGAGAATGGGTCTGTGTGACATTCAGAAAAGGTGTTAAAGCTGATGCATGATAGACACCTAAAGGTTCGTCAGGTTTGTCACAACTAGCTATTACAAATGTGGTGGGGGATCTCTGGGATAGCACAATGTAAGGCCCGTCTCTCCTGGGCATCAGTTTGGCACTCCTGTTTTGACTCGCTTTGCTTAATGGGTGCAGTTGTACCCATACTAGATCATTAACTTTATAGTCAGGACTTGGTCTACGTGATTTGTCAGCAGATGTTTTTTTGACGATCTTGACTCATCTCAATATTTTCTTAATTTGTGACATATATCCTTCAAAGCGTTTTAAATAGGGTGTAAATTCAGGTACAAAATTATCGTTATGTATGACAGATCGTAGATCAGTATTTACTTGGTCTAAAGTTCGTAATTCTCTGGCGAAGGTTAGGTATGCTGCCGTGTGATCTGTGGACTCACATTTTGCAGTATTCAATGCGAACCTAATAGCTGGTAGCTTTCAATCCATAATGTATGGTTGTTACCTACCATCATTGCCAAGTGAGGTTTCAAGTCCCTATTTTTTCTTTCTACTGGATTTGCCTGTGGGTGATATACGGGAATGAGACTTTGATTGATATCCAAGACATAACATAACTGCTGCATTACCGCACTTACAAATTGAGTCCCATTGTCACATATTAGTCGACGGGGCACGCCGTACCTTAGGAAGACTTCATTTAGAAGTGTTATAGCACATTCTTTAGCAGTAGCTTGCTTTAATGGAAATAATTCTACCCATTTTGTGGTGTAATCTTCCACTATGAATATCCACTTCATTCCTTCTCTCGTTTCTGGTAAAGGACCAAAAAGATCAATAGCTATGCTCTCGAATCGTTGAGCTGGAACAGGGGTCTGCAGAAGACCAGCAGGTTTCTGGTTTGTGGCTTTATATCTAATGTGTGCACTCTGAACAGCTCTTCACATAATCGGCAATAAATTTCCTCATACGAGTCCAATAATATTTTGAAGAAATTCTACAAAAGGTACCATCAGCTCCATAATGTCCAGCGGTGGGAGCATCGTGGTGCAATTTTAATATCTTC